>APFE030936081.1:139694-172357 GCA_000404065.3 Pinus taeda
GAGCACAGAGCACACACTAAATGCACTGTCCTAAATCAAACCAAGTAGTCTAAATGCAAATGCACATGCATGTATTTGTTTTCAGCCTTCTTAATGTATGAATGACAAGAAGAACGCTAAATGCAAATCCGAATTATTTTCCAAAGCGACAATACTAAGAAATTTCTTTTTCAAAATGAAGTGAAGATAAGGATGACACTTTGCGATTTCAAAATGAAAATTGTTTTCGACACTTGAAAAACTACTAATTCAAATCATATACAAGAGTAACAGTGCAATCAAATATCAAGAACAATGGGATTCTCTTCTATGACTGAAAATGACACTTGCGACACTTTCAGATCAAGGAATGACAGTCTGATTAGTAAAAGAGAACTGGAAATGGTGCATAATACATAAAAACACTTACAGTTCTTTGCACAATGGAGGCAGAATGATGGAAGAGAAGAGGGTTTCCACAGATATATATTGACCACAAACAACAAAACTCCTGAATAGAACTGAAAAGAGTGAAGAAAAACCAAAGTCTGAAGGTAAAATTAACCTTCCCTGACCATCACACCTGTCACACAGGGAATCCAGTATGCATCGCACCTACTGCACATGGGAAGTGCGATGCATACAGATTGCCTTGAAGGGAGGGTGCGATGATACCTGTGTGAGACTTTTATCCAGTCTTTGATCACAATTTGCAGTTCAGTTTAGGGATTTAGGCCGAGTAAGTGATGTTCAGTAAATATAAATCACAGGGGTTGATCTAAGGGGGTTACTAGAGCCACCACTTAGGGAAATTAGAGGGTTTGCAGATCGATTGTTCAATTTATATACAAAACATGGAGATAGACTGAAGCAGCATTGATCTACTTTGCACTTGCATAGCAAATGCAGTTCGAAGGCTAGCTGGCTTGACTACAGGCTCCGTCTGTAAGTTTATAAAACAAACAAAAATAGACTAACAAACAATCTATTCGATCCCCAGTGGAGTCGCCATTTTGTTATCGGGAATAGTGTCCACTTAGAGCTATTATTCCCACTAAGACTGGTAGCTATCTTAGAAACAAACAAGTTAAAACAACTTTCGTTTTCCTTTATGAAAAATAGACAAGAGGGGAACATAGGACACCAACCTTTGTCTTGCGCTTGGTTCCTTGCTCGGTTCCTCTCCTTCTCGATAGATCTTTGCCGCTCCTTTGTCTACACAGCTTCAGAGAGCACCTATGGAATCAAAGCAGCATAATACTATCGAAGAACAGAGATCTATATTCATAAACAACACAGGACTAGATATGTATTAACCACACAAATGCATATACAATCAAACATACATGAATGTGGGGAAACTTGTATAGATTTATATTAATATAAGAATAGCAAGAGGATTACAAACAATTTTCTGACCCAGCATCATCCTCCAGCAAGAAAGCCTTCTTCAACTCAAGTAAATCTTAGATCAACCACATCATGATGTTCACTATGAGTACACCAGAAAACCAACAACACTTCTCTACAAGATACAAGATTCCAGCCTCTGGATCTCTATGATGAGGGATCCATATATAGATGATTGTGGGGGGGTGAGTCAGATTCTGGGATTTTGATTAGTGTCCTCTCTCTGATAGTTCTTCATTCCACTTGGAGATTGATGATCTCTTACTCATCCCTGGTCGAAATCAGAGAGGCAAGTGTCAGAGGGGAAGTTTCTGGAAGATTCTATGATCTTCCACCTCGCAAGTTGTCTCTGTCATTTGTCCATTCTCACCCATCGCACCCTACAGAGGGGCCATCCAGTATGCGTCACACCCTTTACACTGGGAAGGTGATATGCATCGCACCCTCTACACTGGGCATTTAGTATGGTCCAGGTTTGACCATTTCTGAGCAATTTTCTGTGGAGAACTTCTAGGAGATGATGTAATCAGCTGACCTTGTTCCTTTAGGTAGTGAAGCAACACTTTTAGGGACTTAGGAGCCCTCGGTTTATGGACATTTATAATTGGGGTTGCAGTGCCCAAAAAATTCTATAACAATGTGGAAACCCCATCCACTTGTAATGCCTAGTCTATTGTATCTTACTCTGGGCCTACATGTATTGTAGTGGCTAGTGATCATTGTAGATTATTGTCTCCTTCTCCATCAAATAGTGCTTCCACTTCTTCATAGCTTGCACCTAGGCATAGAACTCATTGTCGTAGGTAGGGTATTTAATAACTTCCCCGTGAAATACTTCACAATGGTAGTATACAAGCCTTCCTTCATGCATCAAGATTGTGTCATATAGAATACCTACTTGCATATGTCTCCACTTCAAGGGGATACTGCAAGTTTAGTATTACTATAACTGATGCTTGATTGATCTTCTTCTTTAGCTACTTAAAGGCCCTCTGTTAACCCTTTCCATATTGGAAACTCTTGCCACATGTTGTTATGGCATGGAGTGGTGCTACTACCACTAAAAATGAGGTTATGAATTTCCTCAGATATTGTGTTTCCCAAACAAAACTCCTAACCTTAGAACATTAATGGGAACTAGACATTTCATGCTGGTCTCCATATTTATAGGATCTATTTTCATCTCTCCTCCACATATCACATACCCCAAATACACCAAATACTATTGTGAAAACTCACACTTCTTGAGATTTTCTAGTAGTTGGTGCTTCTTTCCTATCTCTAACATATGCATCAAATGTGAGATGTGCTCCTCCGAGGTAGCATTGTATACTAGTATATCATCCAAGTAGACAATAACAAATGAACCTATAATAGGGAATAGTATATCATTCAATAACCTCATAAACATAGATGGTGCATTTCATAGGCCAAATGTCATGACTAACCACTCATATACACCTTTCCTAGTTTTGAAGGTGATATTCCAAGTATCTTCTTCTCTAACTCGAATCTAGTGATATCCAAACTTTAAGTCCAATTTGGTGAGTATTTTTCTTATTACAATTAATCCAATACATCATCTATTATGGGCGAGTGGTACGTGTTCATGAGCGTGATCTTTTTTCAGTGCCTTGTATCAATAAACATCTCCCAAGTCCCAGCTTTTTTTGGCACTATGATGAAGGTTGACCCACATGGGGATGTACTTGGTCGAATGAAACCCTATTCCAGTACTTGATGTAATTGTTTCTTCACCTCAATTGCTTCTATAATAGACTGTCTATACAACCCGATGTTTTGCAATGGGGAGGTGGAACATTAGAGAAATTTTGAGGTAAAAAAGGACCTAAAAAAAATGTACAACCAAAATAAACTTATAAGATCCAATAGGATCAAGATGATGATGTCAACCATGGGCATGATTCACCATTTTTTGAGTAAAAAAGTAAAAAGATAAAAAAAATAAAAAAACTATTTTTTCAACTTGTATTTTTAACTTATATCCCTAAGGTTTCACTCAAATTTTGAGTGGAAGCACTCGTTGGATGTAGAATTTAATTCTTCATCCAAGGAGTACCATCATACATACTTTCGATAGATATTGCTACATAAAAAAAAAAAAATAGAAAAACATGATTGCAATCACATTTTTTCATGTTTTTCTCATTTTTCATGTAGTAGGGTCCATCGAAAGTATGCAACATGGGTACTCCTTGGATGAGGAATTAAATTTTGCATCCAACGAGTGCTTCTACTCGAAATTTGAGTGAAACTGTAGGGAGATGAGTTGAAAATACGAGTTGAAAAAGTAGTTTTTTTCTTTTTTCCCTCTAAAATATGATGATGTAAGCTAATATTATATTATTAGTTCCATTATTATTTTATAATATTCCTTGGGAGGCCCATTTTAGACCTCAAAATTTCTCTAAGGATAGGTGGATCTCGTGCTCCACTTCCGTCTTGGGTGGTAACTCTTTACGCACCTAGAACACAACCATGTATTCATGTAGCAACTCATCTAATTGTTGTTTTTGTTTCATAGTACACCCCTCTAGGGATTTCATTTCTCTTACTGACTCTTCTATAGACTAATTCTCTCTTAAAAAAAATAGAACAAGCTTCTTTCTAAAACTAATCAGATGCTTAACTTGGTTGGCATTTACTAGAAAAAAAATTTACTTACCTTTGTGTGAATTGATGGTGAATGATTTTCTATCCTTGACAAGATGGTACTAGTTGTCTCTCTGCATGAAGGTCACATCTCACATGCACAGGTAGGGACTTCCACATACATCAAGGGGAACTACATCTAATTTCACTTCATCAATAAAATTAGAATTTATAGAAAATCTAGTTTTGCACTATTTTGTTAGTACCTTTAACTCTGTACCCTAGTTTACCCATCCCAATGTATATGGGCTTGGATGATAACAAACTTCCAATCCCAATTTTTTTACCAACTCTCTTGCATTGAGATTTACCTGTGATCCCAAGTCAAACAGAGTATCAATCTTTATCTTTCTCACTTGTATCTTTATATGGAAGAGTTCTGTCATTTATTTCTCTTCATGTTGTTGAAGGATACTCAGATTCACCTCCTTCCACACTAAGGTAAATACAATATTCTTATCCATGTCCAAGTTTCTTTCAACTTGGTTGCTCAAATCAATGGACATGAGATTGCTCTTCTTATTATTTTTCTTTCTTATCTTTGGGTTAAGCTCTAGATGCAACTTCTAGCACTTCTCCTCTGTATGACTATTAATATTACAGTGGTTGTTGGGATCCTTACATTGGTGTGTTTTGATTGTTGTATTTTTGTCTTTCTCCCCTTTTCAATTCTTCTGCCCCTCCTTAGAAGTGTACTCATGCTCATTTTAGTTCAATCTACTTGATTTCCCTTGCTTCTGGCCCATGTTCTCTAGGTATTGTGCCTATACACAAGCCTTGTCCACTAATCTGGGCTTAAATAGCATCACTTACTTCAACAAATGGTTGTGTAGACCCCCCATATGATTAAGGAGTACATATGGGTTCTTTTTGGAGATACCCAACATTATACCATCTTTCTGAATTAGGTGGTGTACTCATGTACACTCTGCCATTGCTTATTCCTGAAGTAGTGCCAACAGATCCACTAATCCTCAACATAATTGATAATGTAAATTTGTGACTTTATGAGAGTTTAAAAATCCTCCCACTTAGTCACTGAAGGATATCCCTCCAACCTCAAGGTCTCTATGTGGCTTTCCCACTAGGTCAAGGCATGGCCTTTTAATTTCATCTACACAAATGAAATATTATGTTCTTCCTATATATGATGAACACTGAAATAAACTTATAATTGTTGCAATCAATGATTTAGTTTTAGAGCGTTGATATCACCTTGGTCTGGCTTGATATCGACCTTCACTTCCGTTTTGAACTGGGATTATGAATGGTTCATGGCGCTTAAACTAGGTTGATATTTTTCATATCCTTTCTTTAGGTCATTCTTTGTTTCTTCTTGATCTCCCCTC
Source organism: Pinus taeda (assembly GCA_000404065.3). Classification (NCBI taxonomy): domain Eukaryota; kingdom Viridiplantae; phylum Streptophyta; class Pinopsida; order Pinales; family Pinaceae; genus Pinus; species Pinus taeda. The sequence continues at coordinate 145,106 of APFE030936081.1, forward strand.
TCATCGAACCTCTATGTTAGAACCCCCATATTATATTAATATCCTGAGCTTATTGGTTAGGTCCACCATGAAGAGATTCGTATTACATCTTATATCTCCAACTTGTGCTTCCAATCGCAAAAACCTCACCTCTATAGGATGAGGGTTATTCATAGATTCGTTGGCCATAACTAGGGTTTTATGAATTTTAGATTCATCGATTTAGGTTCCCTAAAAATATCCAGAATACACCTAAAGAAATCTACTTTGATACCAATATGATTCGTAAACTACCATGGATATTCCATCAGGCAGTTTGTCATAACATGTCTGATATGAGAGTTTATTTCTCTTTAGATTTATAGATCCATAAATTATTGTTTATTAGATATGCATGAAAATTATAATTATTTATAAAATATATAAAAATGAAATGAAAACTCATAAACCATAATTTTCCACAAGCTATAACATGGGAAACCCTTTCGGGAGAAAACCCAGCTGGAAGGTGAGGTCACTCTTTCATATTTCTTTGAATAGAAAATCGTTGTGAGTACAAAGAAGTAAGGCCAATGGCTTGTGGAATACTACAATGCAAATATACTCTTTGTGTTCTCTCTTCATATCCCTCACGGCTACTCTACTCATCTATGGAACAAAATGTTGAAAATGCAACAAGAAAATCCTGATTTAATTTTTCTTTGAATTAAATTAGGAGAAAAATTGTAATTCCACATTACAAGACAACTTGTAAGAGTTAAATAAGTTAATTTCACTTAGGTGACTCATTTACTTCGATTTTAGGGTCTAACTTGAGTCATGTAGAGTGGCTCCTACTTTTTAGGATCACTGGTTGAGTTTATTTTGAGTTGTAATTAATTAATTCAATTTAACTGACTTAAAGTCAGTAAAACTAGTTCCAACTATTGGAGGAACTAGTAGGAGGTCTAACAGTGAGGTGCAGCCTTAGTGTTTAACCATTTAACTATTAATTCATCCATAAATAACTCATTCATGTGTGATCTAAGAGTTACTGAGTTGATATTGGAGTTCAAGGGCAATGTACTATCAGTTGTATAACCATCCAAATTATATAGGCGGTACATACAATTAGAGGAATGCCTATGATGTATTTTGTATTTGTGGATGAGGAATTTCCCTAATGAATAGGGGCTAATTCCCAAGGAAACAGTGTAAGGAAATAGGGACTTGGGAAAGCAAAAAATCAGTTAAGTATTAGCCAAGGCTTGTCTAGGAAGCAGTGAGACAAATAGAGATAGTGCAAAGGTTGCTTGAGCTTGAGAAAAGCATTGTAATCTTCTCATATTTTTTTGAATAATGTAATATAAATATAGCAGGGGGTTTTAGCTTTTCCCCATGATATCATTGTGTAATGTGTTGATTGAATTCTTTCTCTTGTATGCTTTGTTATTTTTCAATCATAATTGTTTCCGTAGGTGGTAGAGTAGATTCAATTCTATTGTTTTAGTAAATTACAATTAGTAGCTTGAATCTACATAGTATCAGAGAAGGAATCACAATAGAAGAGTATAAATTTAGTTTTTCTTTACAGGTAAATCGAATTTACAGGGTCATTCTTCAGAGCTAGCAGGACATCGTTTTATGGATTGAGACTCGAGTATGCCCTTGAGGGTAGCTAGAAGTATATTGCTTGGAAGTACATGATGGAGGTAGTGTTGGAAGATAACATACTAAAGGAATTCATAGACAATATTATCCTAAGCCTCCAACAACCGATGCTCAATATCTGGGAGAGTGGAATAAATTTGTGGCAAAGGTGATGAGGATCATACTAGAAGGAGTTAGAGATCATATTGTCTTGAATCTACACGGGAAGGATACCCCATATGCAATGTGGAAAGCCTTGATATACTTGTTTCATAACAACAGTGACCATGTGAAGCTCGCACTGAAGGACAAGCTTCGGAAAATCAAGATGGAGAAGGGAGACACAATACCATAGTACCTGAGAACTTTCATCCAATGTCAGGATGAACGTGGGAGTGTTGGTATTACAATTGTTGAAGATGATATGGTAAGCCTAGCACTTCTAGGCCTTCCCAAAAATTGGCACAACTACAAGGATTTGATAAATGGGAGGGAGAGGCTACCAAATTGGGAGTGATTGTGGTCCAACTTGGTGCAAGAAGAGATAAGGTGGATCACCAGAGATGGAACCTCATCCAAACGTGAGGATAGGGAGAATTGTGCATTGGCTAGAAAGGAAAAGAAAGGGAAAGGGAACAAATCCCAATCCAAAGGATACTTTGGTCAGGCATGCAAGAAGAAGGACTTGTTGAAGATTAAATGGTTTCATTATCATGAGTTGGGAAACTATGTCATGAAGTGTCCACACAAGAAGGCCGGAAAGAAGCCCTTAGGAGGAGCAATAGGTGAAGTTCTAGCTTCACAATTTGAGTTTGATTTCACCCTCATTCCATGCATGGTGACATCGGTGATGGGTAGTGTGTAGTATCTGGATAATGGAGCCTCATTCCATATGATGGGAGACAAAGAATTTTTCAATGACTTGGAGGAAAAGGACCTCCAGATGCACATCGAGATGGGAGATGATGGAAGGTATAACAAAATCGATATCGATATAGTCACTTTTCGAATAGAGTATGGTTCTCCTCCCACATTAAAAGATGTCATGTATGTTCTGAGTTTGAAGAAGAATTTAGTTACAATTGCTATGTTGGAAAATATTGGCTACAATGTGATATTTAGCAAAGAAAAGGCTTTCCTTCATCACATAGCCACGAGACAAATAAAGCAGATCAGGTTTCAGGTTAAGAACCTCTACAAATTGGATGTAGAAGACTATGTTTATTTGATACAAAAGCAGAGAATGTGTAGAGTTGAGACATCAGCGAATTATGGCATAGAAAACTTGGCCATTTGCACCATGGATATTTGAATATCATGTAGAAAATTTCTACAGGACTTTCCAAGGGTGCACTAGAGCAACGAGATACATGCAAAGGGTCATTGATATAAGACCATATTATTTTTGAAGGTAAATTATCGGTTATATTATTATATGTAGATGATTTAATTCTAAGAAGTGATGAGAAGCTAGTCTCTTGCAAAGAGGATCTTGCAAGAGAATTCGAGATGAAGGACCTATGGCTCAAGCATTATTTCGTTGGTATGGGAGTATGGCAAGGAGATGAGGAAATATTTGTCTCTCAGGGCAAGTATGCCAACAAGATACTAAAGAAGTTCCACATGAAGAGTAGAAAACCCATGTAGACTCCTCTAGCAGGGAATTGGAGGAAGGAAGATGCTACTTCAAGTGAAGTAGTGGAGGCTACTATTTACATGCAGCTTGTGGGTTCACTTATGTTTTTTGTGAACATATGACCACACATGTGTTATGTAGTTAATCAGATTAGTCAAGCAATGGTTAAGCCAAACAAATTATATTGTAAGGCAGCCAAACATGTGTTGAGATACCTTAGAGGCACCACTCAGTTTGGTCTTTGGTATAGACAGACATAGGGAATGAAGCTGCAAAGCTCCACAGATGCATATTGGGTAGGGATCCCATCATATAGGAAGAGCACATCAAGGGGAATATTCGTTATTGGGTCAGCAGTAGTTTCTTAGTACAGTAGGAAGCAGAGATTAATTGCACTCAGTTCAACAGAAGCAGAGTACATGGCTGCTAGTCAAGTAACTTGTGAGGCTATCTAGATGAGGAAGCTTTTTGTTGGGTTATTTGGTCAACAGATGGATCCTACAGTGATTTACTATGACAAATAGAGTTGTATCAAACTCTCTAAGAATCTAGTTTTTCATGATTGATCCAAGCATATCGACATCCGATATCACCATCTATGAGTTTGTGTGCAGAGGAGAATCATGTTGCTAGAGAAAATTCCTACAGAGGAATAGGATGTGAATATCTTGACTAAGGCACTGTCAAGAAGCCAATTCGAGTTCCATAGAAGCATGATTGGGTTATCTGATAATTCCTTTCTTGTTGAGAGGGAGTGTTGAAAATGAAACAATAAAATCCATATTTAATCATCCCTTAAATTAAATTAGGAGAAAAATTTTAATTCCACATCACAAGATAACTTGTAAGAGTTAACTAAGTTAATTTCACTTAGTTGACTCAGTTAATTCGAGTTGAGCATCTAACTTGAGTCATATAGAGTGGCTCTTACTTTTTAGGAGCCCTGGTTGAGTTTATTTTGAGTTGTAATTAACTAATTCAGTTTAACTGAGTTAAAGTTAGTTAAACTAGTTCCAACTATTGGAGGAACTAGTAGGAGGTCTAGTAGTGGGGTCCAGCTTCAGTGTTCAACTAGTTAATTGATCATTCAACCATAAATAACTCATGCATGTGTGATCTATGAGTTACCCAGTTGATATTGGAGTTCAAGGGAAGTGTACTATCAATTGTATAATCGTCCAAATTGTACAGTTGGCGCATGAAATCAAAGGAAGGCCTATTATGTATTTTGTATTTGTGGATGAGGAAATTCCCTAATTAATAGGGGCCAATTCCCAAGGAAACAATGCAAGGAAATAGGGAATTGGGAAAGTAGAAAATTGGTTAAGTATTGACAAAGGCTTGTCTAGGAAGTAGTGAGACAGATAGAGATAGTGTAGTGGTTTCTCGGGCTTGAGAAAATCATTATAATCTTATCATATTTTTCTGACTAATGCAGTTGTAGATAGTATGGGTTTTTAGCTATGGCTTTCCCCAGGAAATCATTGTATATTGTGTTGACTGAATTATTTCTCTTGTATGCTTCATGATTTCACGATCGTTAATTATTTTCGTAGTTGGTAGAGTAGATTCAAGTTTATTGTTTTAATAAATTACAATTATCAGTTTGAATCTACAATGAATTTCTACAAAAAGCACTAAAAAAGAATGTAATCCCTTTTCCTCCTAGTGACACAGTTATAACACATCCAAATAGCCTACTAGTGGTTAGATTTGAATCCCTAAACTCTTAACCAAGGTTACAATATGAACCCTTCTAGAGTCTGATTCATCATGATTACATGACTAGCCCATTTTCCATGAATAATGGGAATCGGTGTGGCACCCTCTTGAATTATGGTGTCTAAAACAAGAAGGTCAACTTTTGAGTGACATAACTTTTGCATATAGGCTCTAATTCAGGGAATTATTACAACATTGGAAAGGTATTAAAGTGTAGAATTGGAAATAATGATGCATCTCTAAAGCATCAAGTTTTACTCCCAAAAAAATCCATTTTATTCCTCAAATCCTCCCAAAAGGTTTCAAAACCCAGTTTTCCAAACTAGTCGCAACCAATAAAAATGGTCTTTTGAGGTTATTCCTCTACTTTTTCCACTTTTAAAGCATTGAGATGGATGATAAATAATATAATGATCCAATATAGATCAAAATTGATAAACTACCCTAGTTCTTGTTGTAGGTACAATTGATAAACCACCTTGGTACTTACTATTAGAGGTTAGATGATAAACCACCTGGACAGTGGACTCCATATTCTAAGTGTTTAACCAAGCCTTTGGTGTGAATTCCTAATGTTCTTTGAAGCCTTCTTTGCATATTTTCATTAGAGAGAATATGTGGATAAATATTATTCAAGGAGGGATTGAATGGGTCAATATACCAGATGGATTGTGAAGTCACAATTGTGAAAATGGCTTAAGAAGGGAGCTTCCCTTAAGTGGAAATTGTGATTGGTTGATATATTTTATTTATGAAGAAATATGAATGCGTGAATGGTAAGAAAAACATAAATTGGTACTTTCTATGTTTAGGGTAATACAATAAAGTTACCTAATCAATTTCATGTCACATGGAATGCTCATATGGCAAGTGTGCAAGAGTAATCTCTTGTAGCTAACTACCACATGAAAGAAAGTAGTGTGGTTATGCTTATCCTTATGAGACTTGTCATGTGAATGACTGAAAACAAGAGAGGATAATAAATAAATTTCAAATTAAATGTTTATGAATAACACAAAATATGTGCAAGTATGGCACATGCATGACAAGAATTATATGCACATGTTTTGGTGCATGATTGAAGGCATTGTTCAAATGTGTAAATTGGATACATAGTGAAAATTCCCTTTAGAAATATTCATTTAAACTTGTGTGTAAGTAGATGAAATGATAGGGTTGTGACTAATATGTGAGTTTGAGATCATTTTGGGGGTCATTGAATGTTGAAACATCATGTATGTGAAGAAGATAGTTGAACTCCTTGAAAATATCTTAGCTGAGAATGCATGTGATGGTAGCCAAGTAGGTAAGGCAAGTAGAAAGAAAAGGTAAAAAGGTAAAATAATTGGGTAAGAATTCCTTTCAGTGGAATTTGACATATTTTATTTTTCAAATTGATGCATGTATTGAATGGATTCCTAAGAAGGGATATGGTTAAGGCAGAAAATTGTCAGTAGAACAATATTTAGTAAAATCTTAATAATGTGCGCATGCATTAAAATGGCATGTTGAAAAAAGATGAATGAATGAATAATACACTGATGAGATAAAAAAATATTTGGTAATGTTAATTTTTCTTAGGGCTATAATGTTCTTTGTTTTAGATAATTACATTTCATCATTTTACTCATTTAATTCACCTCGCGTCATTATAACATCATTATATCATATGAAATTATGAAGAAAGAACAATTCATCAACAATGCAGTGGAACATAAAGGAAAAATAGAAGAAAACAATTCACACATAGAGACATCGGGATTGGTTGGAGACCAAGGAAAAACACCTCAAGGAGGAAAACCCTTTCAACTTCTTCTTTTTATTAAATTGTCATAAAATGTTCATCAAAGGGAGTACAATGATCCATATCTTCAACCAAAAAACTATCTAGTAAAATCAACTAAACAACATCCAAGAGATGAAACCAATAATGCTAATAATCGAAATCTTGATTCAGAAGCTCACGGTCAACTGTCAATATCTACGGTCAACTTTCAAACTCTATGGTCAACTAATGAAATGAAACCCTAGCTTCAGCCACACAGAGAAAGAGATACGCATGCGGCCAAAGCATTCCATCTGCATGCAGATGACTGCATGCATGTGGCTGTAGCCAAAAATATCTTGTGGCATCCCTGCGACTGTGAACCAAAAAAAAAAACCCTAATCACAAGTGTGAGTTTTGGACCTTGCAATTTCATACCTATGTGAATGAACTTTCGTGAACCAACTTCAAACCTGTGTGAGCCAAACTAAAGAAAGAAGAATGATTGATGATCTCCAAATGAGGGTCATTTTACTTATATTTATAGTTATCAAGGGTGTCCAATTTCCTTTTGGGCCAACCTGTCATTTTTTTTCACATGGGTGGTTTCCATATTAAACTATATTTTTCCTTAACTAAATTAAATACTTCCAAGGGCTAGTAGGGGCATTCCTTGAGGAAGATCATCCAAAAGAGGGAATTTGTCCCTGAGATTAAAAAATTAACACTCCCTCTCAGCTAGGGAGAAATTACCAACTACACCAATTATCTCATCAACATCAAATTTTGTATGTGTTCATCTCTGCTCATATTTGCTCATATCTTCTCATCCCTACTTATCTCAACATGCCTTTATATCTCTACTGGTATGTTGAACGCTCTTGAATCTAAAATAAGAATAATATTATAGGGGAGCCCAAGCTACCACCCTCAATAACATCATAGAGGTTATCTCAATCTGAAACAACATCAAGGAGCCCTGCTCAACCTAAAACCATATCGGGGAGCACATCTCAACTCAAAATCTACTAACAATGAGGAATGTCCTATGGGACACTCTCACCTCATGTCTATGACAGTGTAGAAGTTCCTATGGGACAGTCTCACCCCAAGTCATCTCATAGGGGAGAATACATCTCCCACCCTATGTCGATCAATAGGTGAGATGCAATATCTCATCCATCCAATCACCCACTAATCTTCCCAATAATGAACCTCAAGAGCCATGTGGTAGAACACCTGCATCATAATCAAACTTGGGTGAGATACCCAACTTACCAAAGGTAAGGATAACACACACCCAAGTTTTCTCAACCCGTTAGCCAAATGGGGAGCTACAATCCCAACAAACGTAACTTGTGGGTATGATGCCAACTAGGGTATAATCTGCTAGACCAATATAGGGGAACTACATCTTCCACCCTATGGGTGATATATAGGGGTGATACCCTATTTTCCAAAGACCCCTCAACCCTAGGAGCTCTACGACTCAATTCCTCACCCTGGGATCTCAGAGAGGGGGTAAGAGCTAGCTCAGTGTCCTCGATCATACCAGACCCTTACTTAGGAGGGTCACATCCATAAATCCATTTTTCTCTCTATAAATCAGAAACATATCAATGTGCTTATATATGGTATCAGCTCAAATAATTCGCTGAAGAGTTCAGTCATACTACTTTATGTGTTTCTTTTGAGCAACAGTCCTCTATTTTCTTGTTCATATGAAACATTAAATCAAATATCATGTTAGAACTAGTACATATCATAAAAAGGATACCTTATTCATCCTCTCTTTCATAGAGGCAACAACCATAAGCCTAAGCTTGTCTCACATAATAGCACTGTCTCAATCTATGAAGATATCTCTATCCCAGCTATATACAAGATTATTTGTCAATCGGATCCAACTCTTTTTGTTGCAAGATATCACTATCATAACTAGAACCTGCTCAAACAGTTCTCCAAATAGATTCGAAAATGTCACACAAATAGACATGCTAGCAATCATGTATTCAACCTTGGTCATGCTTAAAGCTACGAAATTCTATTTCCTTCTCGTCTAAGAAGTCGTAGCAAATCCCAAATTGAAGCAACACCCAAATATTCTCTTCTTATCTATAACATATCTATCCCAGTCAGCCTGAGTGTATCCATGCAATCATACATCTCCAGCATAATGTTTTAGATCAGTATTGATCATCCCATGTAGATTATTTCAAAATGTTCTTGGAGACAACTCAATTTGTAGTCAAGGTGTTTACTGCAAAGAATGTACCATACTGATGTTCTCAAGGAACATCGATGCCTTAATCAACTATCAGTACTCAGAGGACTCAGCTAAGTTAGATCCAGTAACATCTTTGCATAATTTAATTCCATTAGGATGTCCAAGGATTTCCATTTTGTCTTTCAAAATCTTTCTAATATATTCAAGACATATTTCCCTTGAGAAAGGGAAATATCGCCAAGTCTTTTCCAAACTTCTAATCCCAGAAAGTAATGCATCATGCCAAGGTCTTCCATCTAGATCTCAGCGACCAACCCCCTCTTACGTTGATCATCAGATGCTCATTACCTACCAATAATAGATCATCAACATATAAAACCAAAAACAAAGGCATACCTTGGACCACTTGTAAGTAGAGTTATGGATCAAAAAATCTTCTAGGATTTACCAGGTAACTGTTAATGCAAACATACTAGGCTTAGGAAACTTGCTTCAAACCATACAATGATTTCTGCAAACATAAAACTAACTAAACCAATATACTCAGCCTCAAACAAATCAATACTATGCAATCAAATTAACCAAGTATGCTTACCAATCCTTAAATTTCAAATCAAAGACATAAAAAATCTTGTTAATATCACAGTCAAACTCTTCAGACTAGGGGTCAGGTAGAGCTCATACCAAAAATACCAAGTTACAAGATTATATATTGCCATGTCAACTACTGTCATTTACCAAGAAATATCAATCCAAAATTTATCAAGCCATCCTCATGATCATAATATGAATCATTTTTGTCCCTAGATGTAAATTCATACACCAAGGATAAGTCATATAAGTTTTTTCCATCCATTCAAAACCATAATAGAAAATATTGCATACTAAGGAGCAATCCTTTATTGTCATACTAGCTCTAATGATCAAATCAATACAACTAACATAATGCATATTATAGGCCCTTGCAAACACAAGATGAGTTAATGCATTCATGTTCTCTGCAACATAAATATCTCTACAGAAGATAGTAATCATGTCAATTATGAAATTCTCCTCGAGATTCTATTTGTGATGATTCTCTAGATTTCATCCCTGCAACACAAGTAAGAATGGATTCCAAAGGGTAGGTCACTTCACATTTTCTAAAAATGTCTTGTTATCAAACAATCTTCATTCTGGTCCTTGCAAATAAGTCAAACATTATGTAAATCCTACTATTCATTTTTTGTCCATAGAACTTTCTATCATGCGCGTCATTATTGTAGGTCTGTAATATTCCTAGTGTGCTCCTAATTTCATGCATAAGGTTTTAGTTTTTGTATCTTTAGTCTTAATCACACCCATAGGCCTTCTTCCATGTAGTTGGGAGACCTATACCCACACTCTTAAGATTTTGTCCCAATGACTCGGTCTTGGACTAGGAGAAACCTTCTCTTCCCAAATCAGAACTTGCCACAACATTTTCAATAACATCGTATGGTTATTCATGTCCAGAATCCTTCCTTCAACAATCAAGAGTCATCTGCAAATAATAATAGGTGTTGGGACCTTATGGATAGTTTCTCTCTTTGTATAAAAGGCCACTTCATTCAAAATTAATCAAGGCATCAACCTTTATATCAAAATGGTTAGATCATGGAGTCAAATAGTACCAGGTTCTAAAACATATATTCATCATAATCATAGAAAATCATCATCAACTGCTTCATTATTACATATGAACATGTCATCAAATATCCATCAAAGGTTAGTGTCATATAATTCTGGAAGTTGATAATTGTATCTTCATACTATACAAATTATAATCACAACATCACTTCTTTGTCATATTTTTCAACTATCAAGTTAGGGCATCCAATTTTACCACTGGTCAAAATTACTAAGCTTATCAACACCTACCAAGTTAAACAAGAAGATCCTGGATATCAATCTTATTATTACAATTTTATTAACAAGGTTACCATGATTATCACAAACATTATCAATAGTATCAAGTTATCATATATCAAAATCAATGTTTTTGCCAGCTTTATGTCTAAAAATGTAAGATACTTGCTAAATATCAAGAGTACTCTTATATTCACGTGTCATAAATCAAACTTACTTTCATATGTATGAATGAATCATTTATGAAGGTAATATTCTCAACATACATTAGGGCTTATCTTGCAATCCAATATTGCATCTTACATATATTGTAGTATTTATATACCTTTGAACTTATTTGTCTTTGGCATCTGTAGTACTTGCATATTGTAATTTTGGGATGTTCCTTTGGAACTTTCAAAAATGTTCCTCAAGTACTTCTTTCCTTTTCCAACGTAACTCTTCTCTTCCTGCACTAGCTTTCTTTTCCTGCACCTTAGATGATCATCAAGAAGGATCTACTTATCACATCTCATCTAGAGGTTAGAAGTATTCACATACTAGAATATTCATGCAGGAAGTATAAGAAATAATCAAAATAATAAGTCTAGTATCACAAAGAAATAACATAAGATTAAAAGGTACTTATCAATAATGAGAGGTGATCAGATCCCTCTTGAAGTAGCCTTCAAGAATTAGTATTTTCCATTATCCATGTAATAATGTTTCCTTCAATATTTCTATTGACTTCATCATCAACCAGGCCTAATTAGCCCATCTAGGGTTACATTGAAACTATCATCTCATTGATTGTGTTATGGTTTCAAGACAACATAACCCAAACATTTTTCATACTCCAGAGTTTCTTCCAAACCTTAAGCTCACATAATCCATCAAACCCTAATAACAAGATTGTTTAGGTTTCCTTTAAACCCTAATAACTAGATTTTTTAGGGTTTCCTTCAAACACTAATAACTAGATTGTTTAGGGTTTCCTTCAAACCCTAACATTATTTTAGGTCTCCTCCATTTTCTCTTGCTTCCATCAAAGGTGTCTTCTCAGGGGTGATCTCAATGAATTTTCTTCAACCCAGCTCTAATACCATGTTAATTTTTCTTAGGGTTATATTGTTCTTTTCTCTAGATAATTGCATTTCATCATTTTACTCATTTAATTCACCCCATAGCATTATAACATCATTATATCATATGAAATTATGAGGAAATAATAATATCGTCAAGAATGCAACAAAACATAAAGGAACAATAGAAGAAAATCATTCACACATAGAGACACCAGGATTGGTCGGAGACCAAGGGAAACCCCCACAAGGGGGGAAACTATTTCAAATTATTCTTCTTATTATATTGACATAAAATGTTCAACAAATAGAGAGTACAATGATCCATATATTCAACCACAAAACTATCCAACAAAATAAACTAAACAACATCCAAGAGATGAACCCAACAATGCTAATAATAAAAACCTTGATTCAGAAGCATGCGGTCAACTGTCAAACTATGCGGTCAACTGTCGAACTTTGTGGTCAACTGATGAAATGAAGCCCTAGTTTCCAACCATACATAGAGAGAGATATGTGTGTGGTTGAACCATTCCAACCACTCACAGAGGCCTGCATGCATGTTGTTGCAGCTGAAAATATCATGTGGCATCCTTATCGCTACAAACCAAAAAACCCTAGTCACATGTGTAAGCTTCAAACCCTGTAATTTCAGACCTATGTGAACGAACTTCCGCAAACGAACTTCAGACCTGTGCAAGACAAACCAAAGAAATAATAATGATTGACGATCTCCAAATGAGGGTCACTTGACTTGTATTTATAGCCATCAAGGGTGTCTAATTTCCTTTTGATTTGACCTATCGTTTTTGTGCACATGGGGTTTCCATATTAAAATATATTTTTCCTTAACCAAATTAAATTCTTCCAAGGGCTAATAGGGGTCTTCCTTTATGAGGAAGATTTTCCAAAGGAGGGAATTTATCCTTGAGCTGCCAAAATTAACAGGTAATGCATTAAGAGAATGCATACAAATGTGGGATGTATGAAGCAAATGTAGGTACTGTAGTTGTGTTCATGAATCGATGAGTATTGGCACAATATTTTCTAAGCTTGAGACAAATTATTCTATCACATAATGTAGATTTTGTTGTAATGGACATGTAATTGAAGGGATTAGTTAATGTGGAAATTGTATGGAATTGTTGACGTATGAAAGCAAGTTTGTCATTAATACCTAGTGGGTTATGACAAAGGAAAGAAGCCTTTAGTCTATAAATATTTCTAGAATCTTTGTGATGCATCTATGAGTTTCTATTGCATGCTTTGGTCATGACACTCATATCATGAATCATGATGGTACATATACTTGGTGCATTGAGTGCATGCATTCTTGTATGAGACAATCAATTGCATGATTGAATGTGATGAAAAGAAATAACATCTAATAATTTTGAGGAATTGTTGAGTACTTGAATGAGTGGCATGAATCCATCATCTTGCAAAGCAAAGTGGAAGCTAATTACACGTGAATTTAGAGATATGTATATTTTAGTTTTGACCTTTTAATTGTTTGAATAAATGTTTGAATGAATTATGTAATGCTTGGAATGTTTGTGATGAAAATAAATAATTCAATGATATATTTATTTCAATTTATGTTTAAATCAATTGAGACTGATTGAAATATCATATGTATAATAATTTTGAGATCACTTCCAAGGATGCTATAAATCTTGCAATGAAAATATTTTATGTATGAACACTTACCACTATTTGGTTTATTGAAAGTACATACTGCAATTGAAATTGCCTCGTTATGATAATGAAGGCTAAGTACTACCATATGCAAGAGTCAAACATCATGAGAACATTCTAATATTTGTGAAATATGATTCCTATATGAAGTAAGTTTGGAAAAAAGAAAAAGAAAAAGGAATCATATTTGATTTAAACTATTATGATTAATTTCATGGAAACTATATGATTGTGATACATGTGAGATGATGATCTATCTAGAAAGGTAGATGATGGTTGTGAAGCTAAAAATCCTAGGGACAAGGCTATTATGGTGACACTAAAACCCTATGACATACATTGATAACTAGGAGTTATGTTATGACAAATGTATTGTGTTATTTAGAGAAAGCCAGAGGGACGCCTTGGAAATAAGACTCCATAAGTATCAAGACTCTTCTTATGCGAGGATTCATTTCCAAGGAATGGATCACATGAGGGACTAGGGAGGTAGAGGAGGGGATCCTTGAACTTGGAACATTTGTGACTACAAGGAAGGGGAGACTTCAATGAATTGGTTTTCAAATATTCATGTGCATAATCATTTGGATCATGAATACATTATATGTCCAAGAAAACAATAAGTTGTACTTGTTCCTTGTGGAAGATTTGTGAATAAATGGAAAACCATGCAAGAATGTGCTAGAATGCTAGGAGGTATAGAGGTAACTAGACTGTGAAAAACGAATGGAATTGCTCATAGTGGCAACTATGGACATGGAAAATGTTGTTGATGTGAAAGTGACATATCCCTTATTTTGCGTAGAATCGTTATACATATAGCAGAACACCCAAGACAATGTTCCTTAAAGGGGGAGGGGATTGTGACACCCCTTTCATTATCCCAAATTTTGTAAAGTAATAAAGAACATGTAATGATGGGGTGTTGGCATTGATGCTATGATTTCAAACTCTATTAAATGATGTAATGTTTATTTTTATTAATAAAAATGCTATAGTTGAAGAAAGGGGACAACCAACAAATTATAATGCTTTAGGGAGGAAGAAAACTTGACTTAACAGGAAAAATATATCTTGGGTGAATATTTCCCTTTGATGTAATGGTTAGTCTTCCCAAGAAGCTGAAAGGTTGGGAAGATGAAGGGTCAAGGTGTGATTATAAAAATAAGAGGGAGGAGCAATCGATGGGGTTATTCTTCTTGGTTCTTAAGATTCTAGCTTTTCTCCTTTTTATTACTCTCTCATACATCTCTCTCTCTCCCACTTTCAAAAATTGAATTAACAAAAGGATTGGTGATAAAATCCAAAGAGGCTCAGACATTATGATTGGTTAAGAGTTGTCAGTGACAACTTATGTGATAGGAAATGAATGTGTTGCAACACTTTTTCTTTAGAGTAGATGGCTCTGAGGACTGGAAATGGTCTTGGTTGTGAGTGGCACATAGATAACTAAAGAGGGGAGAGTTGAGGGATAGTAGAGACCAAAGGGGGACTCCCTTGTGTTGTGCAGACCTACATGGCAATTTTTTTTAATGGGAACCTAGTCAAACATGGAAATATTGATAATTGTGTTTTCCTATGTGTGTGTGAAGGAGAATGGCCTTCACTTCCAGTGTTAAAATCTGGTCTAAATCTAAGTGTGTGAAATACCCCTAAGTTCTCCTCAATGCATCAAGGTATGGCATGAAGGTGGCCAACTATGAGAAAAATTGCAACATAGCTAAGCTTGTGGTGGGGTGGAATGTGGCTCACCCTACTAAATTTTCCAATGTTTTTGTGGCTATAATAGATAAATATTGATTTCTTCTTAATGATATTTCTAATGTAGATGGTTTAGTGATATGCATGATTATTCAATTTCTGTTTTTAGCAAGTTTATATGTACATGCATTTACCCTTAAACAAATTTGGCATGGCTATAGGTGTTATACTAATTGGCTATAATGTTTTATATGTATTAAATTTTGTAACAACATTGTTTGAGGAAGATAGGGTTCCTAAATTCTTCTCTAAATAGGACATGTTGGAATTTCAGCTATAAATTTTCTTTTGGGAGGTTCCAAAGGCCAAAACTTGGACCATAGTGAGGGGAAATCCCATTGATCATCTAGCCCAACTTTTAAATTTTGGATTGTGGAATTTTAGGAGATATAATTAGAGGAATTTGAGTTTCTTAGATACTCCTAAAATCACACAACAAACAGGTCATGTTGACAATTCTGCTATAACTTTTCTTTTGGGAGCTTCTAGAAGTTGAAACTTGAACCATAGTGAGGGGAAATCTCACTAATCATCTAGTCCAAATTTCATAGCTTGGGTCGTTGTCTCGATATTTATGATATATGATCAAAGGAAGTCGATCTTCCTAGATGTTCCTAATATCATGCATCAATCAAGTCATGTTGTCGTTTTTTCTATAACTTTTCTTTTGGGAGGTTCTAGGACCATAATGAGGGGAACTCCCACTAATCATCTGGTTCAATTTTAATAACTTGGACTATTATAGTTTTGGATATATTCCCTAAGGAATTTGATATATTTGTTTGCATGTAAAGTGTTTGAAGAAATGCCTAAATGGTTTAATGATTCATTGCATACAAACTGTTTGATGAAATTCTCTAATGAAAATGTTGTTTTCTCAATGGGGATAATATTTTTGTATGTTAGCATTGTTGTAGTTGATCTATGCCTATTTGCATGCAAATCATTTGAAGAAATGTGTTAAAGGTGTTTTATTACAATTTGCATACAACTATTTGATAAAATACCTCAAAGACAGAAATCAAAGGTTGCATGATTGAGTGGTATATTAAAGTTAGTATCTTAAAAGTGGAATCAGAGCAATGTTTTTCATTTGATTTCATACAAAATGTTTGACAAAATGTCTACAAGAAAAAAAAAAACTACTTAATTGGTTGTATACAAAGTATTTGAAGAAACGTTTACATGTAGAGTATTTGACAAAATGTATGAGAGATAAAAATCAAGTTTTTGCAAGTGCGGTTTGGATAAATTTAGTAGGGGTATGTGAAAAAGTGGTATTAGAGCTTATTGTCAAACTAGTAAAAAGAAAAAGAAAATTTTGGGTACCTCGTAACCTATGTAAGTTATTGAGGGAGTTGGGTATGTGACAGGTGTGTTGTACCACCATTTTTCCAATGACAACCACTTGACCCATTATGTCTGTTTATCACATGCAAAGCAATGAAAATATTCTTCTAAACATTTATTCACAATCTCAGTTTTCCCATCGGATTGAGGATGGTAAGATAAGTTATGAGCCAATTGAGTACCGAAATGAGAAAATAATTCAGGCCAAAATTTTCCAATGAAAATGGGATCTCTGTCCACTTACAATAATATTTGGTATCTTTATCCATGAATTATTTTACCAGTGTACTTGCTTTAAAAGGATGAGAAACAGAGAAAAAATGGGCATACTTTTTCATTTGATCTACCACTACCATAATGATATTCTTTCCTTTATATATTGAATATAAAAAAAATAATAAAATGATATGAGTACACCATATGAAGCTCCCACGTCCACAATATCACCACATACTATTAACATGATAAGTTGATTGTATAAATTTTATAATATTATGGCAAATTTTCAATATTGATGTAAAGTTCAATATCTTTACACATATGATCATAATGAGGGAGACTTGTCTACCATCTACCATTACACCCATGACGATGTCAAATCAAGATCTTGTTGCTAAATGAGCACAATTAAGAGAGGAAGCACACCAAGCATGGTTGAATAAACCACTTATTTATTAGTATGTCCTAAGTCACTGATTGAAAACCTCTATAGTGACACTAGTTCTTCACATGTTACAAGGGACAAAGGTAGTGATATATAAGTTGGTATGGATGATTTCTTATGGAATATTGATGCCATGGAGGAAATTTTTTTAGATTCATTCTAGAAAAATGTACTAAAGGATGATGTCGATATCATTAACACCTTCTTTGAAAACCTGGAATATGTTTCCACCACCCCTCTCTTTGAATGTGGGATGCCAAATTCCACCCAACTAGGGACAACAATGTTATTGTACAACTTGAAATCAACATATGGTATGTTAGATGTGTGTTTCTCGACACTTTTGAGATAATTAGCTATTCAATTCCCCAATTTTCTAAGGAATCTTATCATACAATAACAATTGAAAATGGTTGTACATGTTTGATGATGATGTACAATTCTATTTCTCGCTAATTGCAATTTACTTAGGGATAAGTTACTTCCCATTGATAATGTATTTCTTAGTAGTTGTATAGAGGCAAATAAAATGTTGATAAGGTATGGTTTTGAGTACATATCACACCATGCATGTCCTCGTGATTGTATTTTATACAAAGAAAAATATGTTGAGAAATATTTATGTACAAAATGCGGGCATGACAGGTACCAAAAATTAAAAACAAGGGTAAGGCACATTGCCCTTGTTAGAATATTGAAAATATGCAAAAACATATAACAATATAAAACAACACAAAGCTTTACTAATCTAAACCTTTTACGCATGATAACAACACTTAATCAATAAAAAAAGGAGACAAGGGACAATGGAATGAACACACCAAATTTATGTGGTAAAGCCCCAAAGTGGGAAACATCCATGGGAAGGTAATAACATCTTTATTATCTTAAAAAATTCCAATCTTACAAAGAGCACCTCCATAAATAATTTACTTTTTACAAATATAAGACTGAGATATTTTGTTGTTTCATGGGAATCCCTAACCTTATATACTAATAGATACTAAGTAATTGTAAGTAATTGCATCCCAATAATACATGCGGGATAATGTGGTTTCACCTTATATAATAGATTATTACAAGGCAATTTTTCTCCATATGAATGTGGGATATACCTCTTTTACATAAAATTGGAGATTATTTTGACAAAACCTTTACATTATTACCTTCTAAAGGGACATATTCCACAATCCCCCTCATAATATATTGAGGCTCATGCCTATAATTCTAAGTATTCAGGGGTTTTGTTCCAAATAATTAGCCATGTTGCAAGGGTGGCATGCCTCACATAAAAGTGAGTTAGGAGTTGTGTGAATCCCAACAAATTCAATAACCATGAAGCATATAAAGGACACATGGCCCAATAAAGTCAAGGATGAAATACAAAGCCTTCGATTAAGCATATCCATGGATGGAACTAACCTGTATTTCCCACAAAACACTAACTATTCCATTTGTCCACTCGTAATGATCAATAACAATTACCCCACATGGTTGTCTATGAAGAATAAACTTCTTATGTTGGCTCTTATAGTCCTAGGTAGGAAACAAGTGAAGAGAGTGGATGTCTACCTCCAACCATTGATTGATGAATTTAAGAAATTATGGGAAGGGATACATGTATATAATGTATCAAGAACCATCAAAATTGAGAGTTATTTTAAATCACATGGCATATACATGTACACCATGTACGATTATCGAAGATTAGGAGTATTCTTTGGTAAGAATGTTCAATGATTTGTTTATATATGTAATGCCATTTATCATACTTAGTTCGATGCAACTATCATTCTGATACTAACATGCTCTATATACAATAACATTGCAGGTCTTGTAACAAAAGGGTATCATGGATGTAAAGGTTGTGGACATTCTATAAAGGCTAGGTGGTCACGCCACCTATGAAATCTTGTGTACAACTATTCCAAGGTATTCCTCCTAGAAAACCACCCTTATAGAAGACTTGCATATGCTTTAAATGGAAAACCCAAGAGAACTTGGGGACATGAAATAATGACACCAATAGATTGGATTAGAGCATATCACATAGAGAATGATAAGGTAATTTGATAATACTTCAATTCAAATGAGGAACCTATGTTCGAGGTTTTAAAAAAAATTGGCAAATATTTTGAGAAAGAGACCATTAGGATGAAAAGGAAATCTATATTTTATGAGCTTCCATATTGGAGAATCTTAAGATATCCCACTAGCTAGATCCCATGCATATTTTTAAACAAGATGCATCTTCTTCATAGATACATATATCATCGAGTAAAAGTGACACATTGGTTTTTATGAGTGATCTTATTGCTTCAAACAGTAAAAAGTGACATTGGCAAAGAAAGGAAAGCAGAGGATAGGGTGGTGATCCTTCTTAATATTCATATCGGCTGACTCTATGGCATTGCTTCATTATATAAGGATATTTATTATAGTTGAAATCACATGACCATTTGAACCTTCTAAAGGTATGCATACCAAATACATGATTCTTTTTCTATAGTATTGTAGGTTAACATATATCATGCACTCACAATTTTATGGCAATTAACTCTATTGCATGTGTCTATTTTGAAGCGTTGTTACCCTTTACTTGCACATGATTATGTGAAAAATGAATCTCCCTAGGACTATGACATGCCATATCAGAATTATATACAATTGTATGTTGGATCACATCAAAGGATATTCATATGGCTAGCATTCCACACTGGTGTCAAGAGATAGCTGAGATTGTTTATATTTTTTAGAAGGAACTTCCCACAAGTTTTATTGATTTGTAGGTCCATATTCTAATCCGCCTATTTGATGAGGTTGAATTACATGGGATGATCTCATGTCATTAGACGTTCTTCTTAGATAGATACATGAAGGGGTTTATTTAACAAAGGTCAAAACCAGAGGAATTTATGGTGGAGGGGTACATAGTATACAAATTGTTCTATTATGCCAATGAGTACATTAGGAAAATCAATGAAATGCCAGGGGAAATAATAGTACTACCAATGGGATGAGGATAAAAGGGAAGGGCATCTACTCCAAATGAATGGAAAAAGGCACATGATAAAGAGTAAGTGACTTATCTTTTGTCAAATTTGTATAGAGTAATTGTTTACACTAAAGTTTATAATGTGAATTTGATATCATACTATTCAATTTGGATTCTTTTATACATATAATAATTCAAAAATTGATGCCATAAATAAATTTTTTCTTTACAAAGTGGAGGAAACACAACCATGGGTCACACTATATGAAGACAAAAGAAGGAAATGGGGTGGTAACAAAAAATATTTTTGATGTTAGAATGCAAGAAGCATGCCTTGTCCTAATCATTTAAAAGAAAATATGCCAAATATTTATCCCAACAGTTGGGTGGCTAACCAGATCATAGAGAAATATGGTATGTTCCACTGTTACCCACATGGAGAAGAGAATGCACTAACCATAGGGATTCAATGCATCAACTTTGTAATAGTCTCTTTAAGTACCATGTTCAATTTATAATGTAGATTTGAATCAGAACATGTATTATGTTTTTTAATTAATAATCGGGTTATTAGACATATGACACCATCCTTTGATTACATTTTTACACATGCATTTATTCCCATATATGTTTCCATATGGACATTATTTTCACACTAAGGATGTTGATGATGGACCCATCACACAAGATTGTGCAGTGAAGGTCGAGCTCGACCAATCTACTCATGCTAACCATTGTGATCAAAACCTAATAAGGGGTAAGCTAGGTTACATTGGAAAGATACGAGAGATCACGCAAGTGGAATTATCCTCTTTTCTGTGTTATTTTTAGTTGAAAATGGTGGGATGCCTTTAATTAGAGAATGTAAAGGAAGATCGTGACAATGGGATAATTTGTATTAACTCTAAACAAATGTAGGTTGAAACTAGGGACCCTTATGTCTTCCCAAAACATTGCAACCAAATGTTGTTTTATCTATATGTGTTGGATGGGGATTGGTAGTTTTCACTGGGCCATCATCCTAGTCCAAAACATATTTTTGAGAATAAAAAATTTATCATATCGAATGAGAAAAAAATCAAGGTGATGGAAACCAAGAGTGATATGTAAATGTCTTGCTTCAACATTTGAAGATAATAGTTATTTTTTTAATTTTTTTTGGAAACCTACTAAATTGAGTTTTAATTTAGTAGACAAAATTTATCTTTAGATAGAGAACTATTATTTTGATACTTCTATACATTTACTACAATAATATGCTTTCTAGTGCAATTTGTGATCTTGGTTGTGTTTATTGGGTCACCATTGATAAATTTTGTTTGGTTTAATGTTTTTGGACTATATTAATTAAAAGGTCAATTCAAAATATTGCTACAATGTGGCATTAAAGGGTTTGGTTGGTTTATTACAGTTAGCAATAGTGATTGATTATGGTTAACTAATGTAGACCATGTAGACATGGTTGACTATACTTATTTTTAATTGATTATTTTCTTATATAGTTAAAATGATGACATAATATAAATGAAATTGTTTGCCTCCAAAGAGCATAGTTCTGTCTATTTATTTCGTTTAAATTTTTAGATTATGATATTAAGTACAAATATGATATATTTACCATTGTAATATTTCGTAAATGATAATTAATTACCTAAACTATATATAACATGGGATTGGGATTTTGCATGAATTCAAAGTTGTTTGTTGAATATATTTTTTATATCTATTATGCCGACAAGAATATCTCAAGTAATTATAAATTCTATATTAAAATTTTTAGTCTAAGTTAATTACATAATAAAAATCTAAAATATACATAAGAGTTTTAAAAATCTTTGTAATTAATATAGAAAGTGTAAAAAAAAAATCACATTGTTGTAGGTGATTAAGGTTGACTAAAGTTGTCACAGTATGATCTACAAAATTAATCTGGACACATGGTTGCCTAGTAACTTATGAAAATTTTAGCCATTGCCTAAAGATTCTTTATGAAAAAATTATCACATGCCCTTAAACATTTAATATCAATGATATTATTCCTTGTGCAACCTATAATGTTGGACCATTTTTTATTTTAATTTAGTTATCCTTTTATTGTTTTCTATACATGAAGTACATAATAGGATTTGCAATCACAACTTAAATTAAACAATTTCATAAAATTATATGAGTGATGCATCCCGGATTTAATTTAAAAACAAATATTTCATTAATAACATTTTTTATGGTATGTTAAGTAGATTGTATTAATAATTTATCAAAGAACTATAAAATATACATGTCCATCTTTGCTTACTAGTCTACCACATGGGAAACTTGACCAGTAGCACAACATAGCCTTTTTAGGCTAATCAAAAATTTCAAACCACATAATAAAGCCTATTGAGTACCATATACCACATACATATTTCCAATGCTAACTACCTAATACCTTAGAGCATTTTGTATCAAACTAAATAACTAAGTTATATGCATGACTAAAAGTGAACAAAAAGTAGTGAAAGCCCAACATTTTATGTAGTCGGGGAATCCACCTAGATGGTTTTTGGTGGCCCAATATCCTCCTCAAGGTCAGAGAACTCGATATTGGCCAGTTGAGTTGCTAGCACTATGACCTTATGATCTAATTTTTTAATCTTCCTTTGTAATTCATCATTTTTTAGCCGGATCTTTCGTTTCTTATTAAACCTTTCAATCAGAACCATGCCAATAATAGTCTTGATTTTGCAATACACATTCATAGCTTGCAAATACCTAACATGTCTAATTCTTGTATAACAAATGTTTAGGACCCAACAACCAACTTATTCCAACACATCCACACTAGAAACAAACCATTGTTCAACCTTGGTGTAGGTTTCAACCCTATACAGAAATTACCTGCATATGAATTCTAAAAACAAAAAATAAACAATAGCAAGAGAATAAAACATAAAACATATATACATAGAGATTTCCCCTGTATCCCAAAGCCGGGACTACCAGATTGATTTTTCATTATGTTCCTTTCAATGTTACAATACATATATATACATGCCAAAGCATCCATAAACCCTAATCCATTAACCCTGGATTAGAACATAACCATAGTTCCCTTGACCGGATCTACAAAATACCATGGACAGAAAACCATCATGCCAAAAACCATGTGTGAAATCCATGCACAAAACCACAGGTAGGTCCGCCCACCTAATATAGGGTCCAAAAAAAAATATTCCTAGGGCACTGCCCCGGACCCCGTGCAAGGGGGCTACTGCCCCCTTGCATACCCGACAAGGGGGGTAGCGCCTGACGCAACGTACAGGGGGGTTTACCACCCCCCATACGTGGGGTACTTGTGGAAAGAATATAACACAACCCAACACTTGGTAGCCTCCGTCGCCTTTGAAATTTTTGCATGGATACAAGGCAGGATTTCCTAATGATACATAACAGTTGAGTACTTTGCATGAGAGGTGGAAGGAGATTTTGGGCTTGCCCTACAATTTCACCCTCTAGCACTAGAACTTCTTGGAATAATTAACCAAGCCTCCCTTCAAGTAGAGCTTGTTATCTGTGGACCAACAATGAGACCTTGGTAGTACCCCTCAAGGCCAAGACATGAGTAGACTAGGAAACGCACATATAGAAGAATTCAAACCCCACCTAAGTAACTAGAATGGGATAACAACATCCACTTATTTATTTTGACCCCAACTTCTAATCTAGCGGGAGAGGGAAGGATATAGGATATGTCCCCCTCAAGATAAAAGACTAACCAACCAGAGAGAACTCCTTAGCTCCCAACTAGGAGACAAACCAAACTCCAAAGCTAAGAGGTAACCAAAGAAACCCATCCAAATAATAGCCCCAAAGAATCCTTTATCAAATTCAAAAATCCTAACCAAAGACAACAAAAATCCAAGACATAGGGATCATCCAAGCATAAAAAAAAATTCAAACTTACCCCACTTAGCTATAAATCATGATACCAAGAAATGATGGAGCACCATTGATCTGTAAATAGTAAATTCCTTTCACAAAATCTTAAGGAAATCAAGCCATCCAATAAAGTTATGCCTTACAATGCCTATAATGTTTTCTTGATGGAGATTGAGAGGATAGTCATATGCCCACCTTCCCCATGTCGATATTTCATGTCACCCCTGCTACCATTCTCTAGAGTGAATGTACTCCCATGGTATGTTCAGACATTGAATGCCTCTGCCATATAGAGGAAATCATCAATAGATTAAACCATAACCAAAATTGATGTTTTTCATGCGAAGCATAAGAGTTCATATGCTAAGTGGAGGGATCATCAATCTACTCTCATACCTTCAATCCTTGCCACCACATGTGCATTGATGTGTTTTAATGAACATCCAATGTGGAGGGACGTCATTAATAATGTTATTCATCATTATGCTCATAATATATTTTATAAACCAAACACTAGTAACATTAACATGATATGAAAAAACATAATATACATCAATGATATACATATCAAATATACAAATCAATAAACATGACATATATACATATGAAGTTAGATATATGACGATATGCAACAATAAACTAGGTGTGGCACCAAAGCTAAATGCATTAGTGTCTCCTCTACTAGGGGTAATAAAATGTATATCAATGTGCATGCCAAATGATAATGACATCAAAGCATGAAATTCCTCTTCGTTAGTAGGTATAACACTTGATCTAACCATGCCATGTACAAATTCATGACTAAAATCCCATGGTGTAGGTGTAGTAGAAATGGAGGGGGAGAGAGTGGGTGGGTTAGTGGAATCTAGTGCAACTGGGGACACATTTGTACGAGGAGGAGGAGGAGTTGGTGGTGCATTAGAGGATGGTCCATATGGTAACATTTATGGAGGAGGAGGACAAGGAGGATTCGGTAGTGGATTGGAGGATGGTCCATATGGTAACGTATATGGAGGAGGAGGAAAAGCAGGTGGTGGTGAATTAGTGGACGGTCTAGCTAGATGATGAGAGGATGTTGGTTGATTTAGTGTATGACTAGGTGGTGGAGGAGGAGGAGGGGGGTGGTTAGTATATTGCAAGCTTATGTAGTGGAGAATCATGATGTGGAGGACCACCATCATCATCCTTAGAGGATTCATGGCAACAATCCCTCAATTATGGTTGAGGTTGTGGGAGCAAACAACATGATGCATCAATTTCATCATGTCAAGAGGAAATGTTTCCCATATGATGGAAAGATGTTGATCATGTAATATATTTCTAGCATGCACAAGTACAATCCGCTCCATAGAGAAGATACCACATATAGAATTTTCCAGCTCTATGCAGACTCTATGGTCTTGCATCCATGGTAGGACAAGTCTAGGTAATGGTGTACACTTCTTAGCCTCCTCCATCTCCTTATTGTGTTGGGGAGGCTCATCCCCAACATAGGTATCCATTTTTGCAAACCAATAGACAATAATAATAACATAATTGAAACAAAATGTTAGAATAATGTATTGGCGCATTAAATTAGAGAAAATATATATACAATTACATTTATCAAAGCATAAAAATAATATTCCCTTGATCATCTAGTGGCTCAACTAGAGTAGATAGGATGTTTGAACATCCTCTCTAATTCATCCTATGTATGAATATTATATAAGATCAAGGTTAGGCTTGTCTTTTGAAGCTAAAATATCACAGATCTCTTTGCCTTATGGTGTTCATGCCTACTTCACCTATTCCCTCTTGGGCAACAACTACCACAACATTTGCATGCATGCATTACACATGGTCCTAGGAGGGAGGTGGGTACTTTTAGTCATGTGGCATGTAACCTGTCGAAAAATAAAGTGAAGAGGTCTTACGCAAATGGGAAGAATAATATCCCATAAAAAATTGAGTGACAACGATTTAAAGTAAAACAAATCTACCTCAAAAATATCCCATACCACCTAATCGATCGAGGCCTTTGAAATAAACTATCTAGATAGTACATCAAAGCACAAATAATGCATTATCCATCAAATGTGAAGTGTGCTAGTGTCTTGACAATAAGTGATAAGCACATGACACCCTCTACATGAAATGATTCTATTTTCAATTAACCACTAACAAAGAAAAACTATATCATGTAATCAATTTGTGGGCTAACATATCTTTAGACATATGCTAGTTAGCTCTTTCCTATAGTACTAGGTGGTAGATCAGGGAAGTGGGGCCAAACCTCCCTCCACCTAGAAAGCCCAATGATAAATTAAAGTTCCTCCTCTATGGGTCAATACCACAGATCATGACTGACCTTGAATGCTTTCCTCCCATGATCCCACCCATGGATCCACTAATGTAAAAATGGGGAGTCCCCTTATTACAAATGTGCACATGTTGACCCATTATTGCTCCTCCTACTCCTCTATTCATTGTCATATATATATATCAAAAATTGAAAACAATTTATTTTTGCAAATATTATGTATCAATGCACTTAAATTAATAATTATGCATCCTTTGTGATGCAAAATAATTATTTGTTGCACTTGAGAGTGGTGCCCTTACTCCTAAATAAAGCAACACCATGTAATAGTTCTCTAATGTAATCCAACACACTGAAAGAATTATAGTTCTCCTTGAATTGTAGTGTACTAACATGGTCATAGTGTTGGATCCTAGTAGGCCCGTCTTAGTGCACTAAGTTATGAATATAGAACTAATGCAATGATGTTTAAATTAAACAAAAATAGTTTGATAATTTAATTTTTAATTTTCCCATGGTGTTCATAGCATGGTAATTGTTAGAAAATTATATATTACGGAGCAATGGAACACATAAAATATTGCAGAAATATAAACACAGAAAACACACAAAACAAGAGAGACACAGATATACGTGGTTCACCCAGTTTGGG
>APFE030936081.1:177700-197728 GCA_000404065.3 Pinus taeda
TGCTCCACACACAACAGTAATAAGTGTGTTAGTGTTCATATAACACATCAACATGACTTGTAAACTAGTGGATTTTAGGGTTACAGTGTTGCCTGAGAAGTGGTGCACCAACATCGTCATGATGCTCCATACTAATATATTCCCTGGTGCAATAACATACAATAACAACACCAGTGTGATATTGTTTAAATATAAACAAATTCAATTTGATAACTTAGTTTTAAATTTGTTATTGGTGTTCCATGGCATTGAAACTAGTGCTACATTATACTAGGACCATCGATGCACCCATATAAATGTAACACATTGACATGGTGTATGAATTAGTGCACCAGTAGAGTTACGATGCTCCTCGAACTATGTAATGCACATGACCAAATAGAGCACCCTACTGTGCCTAAATACATGTAACGCTTTTACATATATTTTTAAATTTAATACTTTTTTTATTAGATGAGTTCATTTCTGTTAAAATGCATCATTATAGGTGCTCCACTTGGAGCGTCAGTGCACCTTTAATCTTAGCTACATTACTTGGAAAATTATAGCATTTGAATACTAATAGGTGCACTTTATTTGATGCATTGAATTATGTTTCTCATTTTAAAATAAGACACATTGAATTAGTGTTGATTGTTAAAACAAGGTGCACTAGTAATTGTTTAACTTTGAGATGAACAACACAAGCACACTCCATAATTTTTTTTAAATCCACCGCATTTTGAGCTAAATTTTAAATTTTAAACCAATGAAAATAAAAATAGGAAGGTAGTAAAGAATTTACTTGGTCTCTTGTCGCACAAGGAGGTATGGTTGTTAAATAAAAGATAAAATGTGAGGTATATCATTTTTTGAAACGACCTTGGAAAATTATGAGATAAGGTGGCAATGTTGTAGAGAACTAAAGTAAAGACAATAATCCAATTGGAATCAACATTGATGCTTGTCAGAGTTATTGAAAGCATGGAAGAAAATGATTTTCATAATGAAATTTGGTTTGGTGATTTTTTTTCCCTGTTATGGTGCACTTGATAGAGATATGCATTGGTGTGTATGGTTAAAGTATACGCACCACGACGTTGTGGAGGAAGTTCCTTAATCGATTCGGATTAGATCATTACATTATTTTTCATCCATCTTAATGATTTTAGGGTGGAAAATTTGGAGGAATCGACTCATAATATCATTTTCATCGATGGGTCCCAGTTTGGCGAATTGGGATTTTAAAACCTTTGGAGGAAGTTTGAGGGATTTCATAAAGTATTTTGGGGTCCAAAAACTCTCGCTTGTGCTATAACCCATGGAACTTTCCTACTCTTAAATACCTTTCCAATGACACAACAAAGACCTGAAATGGAGTATGAATGCAAAAGTTATGCCACTTGGAAGTTGACTTTTTTGTTTTGACCATTATGATTTCAAAGGATGCCATGTCAATGCAATTAGTCATGGAAAAGAGGCTATACATATGAACATGATGAAAAAGGCTCTATAAGGGTCAATATTTTAACTCTATTTAAGAGTTCAATGAGTCAAACTTAACTAGTTGGCTATTTGGGTGTTTTATAACTGGGCCACTAGGAGGAAAAGGGGTTCCATTCTATTCGAGTGCATTTTGTTCCATAGACGAATAGAGTAGATATGAGTGGGTAGAGAGAGAGAAAACATAGAGGGTTTGTTTTTTGTAGTAGCCCACGAGCCACAAGTCTCACTCATTTCTATTTGCAACCATTTCCATTCAAAGAAAGAGGGAGTGAGGCAGTCTCACCTTCTATCTAGGTTTTCTCCCCTAAGAGTTTCCTAGAGCATATCTTGTGTCATGGTGATTTGTGAGTGTTCATTTTTTTTCTCTATTTTTTGTATTTCATATATTGCATGCACACGTTGAAATAATAGTTAATAGATCCGGGAATCTAAGGAAAATTAACCATCATAACATAGATTTTGTATTTTGAATATATTTTATCAGATCTATTGTGACGAACTGTCCAATGGAATATCCATAATAGTTTACATATCACTAAGAAATTTATACAAAATTATATATCAAAATAATTTTAGTTCTAAGATATATTATATATATATTAAAATATATATATATAATATATAAATCGATGCTTCTACTTCAATCACTAAGAATTTTAATAGAAATACACTGAGGAACTCATGTTTTTTAGAAGGACTAGCATATTTTTATAGAATAATGTATTATGTAATATTTTTTATTTTACATCAAAGGATCTTAGGTTGAGTTTTTTGGTGAATAATTCATTTCTTGAGCTTTGTGGGTTCAAGTCTCCAAAGGCTTGTCATAACTAGATCGTTTGTGGCATTTATGAAATAGTAGTATCTGGTGTAATGGTGACATCCAATTTCAAAGTTACTGATTCTCCAAAAATTCTTGTTCCGTTTAAAATAAATAAAAAAAGAAAATAATATATATGAATATATATTAGATATATATATTATATATAATATAAATATATAAATATATAGAAGATAGATAGTAAATTGGTCTTCTATGTCTAGATGCTAGGGTGTTAATTACTAGTAATGCATAGCATATATACTTTACACATCAGGGCGTCTATTACTAATAACACATTGGGGCGTCTTTTACTAGTAATGCATCAAGTTATTATTGTGGTGGTGCCCTAATAATGTCTATATTGTTTTAATTAAATAATAATAAAAAATTCAATGTTTTAGCGTGTTGTTATTATGTGCTCTAATATTTTCAAAAACATGTGAAGATTTTGTATAAATATATATTAAAAATGATATCTTAGTATTTTTGTAGTAATAACTAAGATTAGTGTAATTGTTTAATGACGCACTAACACATTTTTTATGTCAATGCACTGATGTGTTTTTTTCAATTTGTGTTGCACTATAAAAAAATCCTTGCTAAAACATCAAGCCACCTGCCTTTGCTATCAACCACCGCTATAAACAGAGAATGGATATTTTTTAGCCCGAGGGGGAGGGTTTCATAAAAACCTTTTCTACAAGGTATTCTCCTTACAATGCTCATAAATTCCTAGTTCTATCCCATTGGGTATGTATAGGACTAGTGGATCTGTTGGCATTATTCCAAGCATAAACAAGGGTAGAATGTGAAAGAGTACACCACTAGTAAAATGGAAAGTACATTGGGTATATCTACCAATGACCCAGATGTACTTCCTCAAGTATCTAAGGGTCTACACACTCATTTATGGAAGCAAGTGATGTTTTTTAAACCTAATACAATTGATGAGGCTTATGTACAAGCATAATATGTAAAGAGTACATGCAATAATAACAGATAGCCAAGTGGTTCCAAATATTTAAATATCAAAAATATGCTTCTAAGGAGTGGAAAAAGAAGTGGAAATGAAAGAACAAGAAGAAAAAAACCACTACATATTAGTACAAGGATCCAAACAACCACTACTATCATTGTAAATCAATGGCCACGCTGAAGATAAGCATTAGAAACTACATCTAGAGCTAAATCCAAAGAACCATAAGAAGGATGCCAAGAAGAACAAGCTAGCCATAGATTCAAGCAACTGAGTGCCTAAACTGTAGAAGAAAATATTGTTTGTGTTATAGTGCAAAAGGAAGTGAACCTAAGGATCCTTCATCACAAGAAAGAGAAGGATATGATGCAACTCTTCCATATTAAGATCCAATTCAAGAAGACAAAGGTGGATGATACATTTGATTCTAGTTGATAAGCCAATCTCATTGTAGAAGATCTAGTTAGCAAGCTTAGATTGGAAGTTCATGATCATCCTAACCAATATGAATTGGGATGGAAAAATAAGGATGCAAAGCTCAAGATCACCAAATATTGTTAGATCAAATTTGTTATAAATATGGGCAATATTGATGAAGTGAAGGTAGATGTAGTACCACTTGATGTGTGTGGTGTAATGTTTGGAAGCTTCTATGTGTATATTCATGAGGAGAGAAAAATAATACAAACTAATAAAGGATGGGAATTATTTAATCATAAATACACACAAAAGTTAATCCAATATCTTTGGTAAGTGATAACCAAGCCAAGAAATTGATCATTTTTTATTGAGAAAGAATCAATTAGGTGAAAGTAAAGGCTTCTATTGAGGGATGTACTAAATAACAAAACCATTAGTTGGAGGAGCTGTGGCAAGCACATAGAGAAGTATTTTGAGACCCTAAATGGTTACCACCTAAGAGGGATGTACATAATTATTGCTTGGCTCCCCATTTTCAAATATTGGGTTGTACATAAAATTCATCTTAGAAGAAGATAAGTGAAGAAACAACTAGTGCAACCACTATAACGGGGAATAATTCAAGCAAGCACCTTACCTTGTGGGTCACTTATCATTATAATACCCAATAAAGGTAGGACTTGGTGAATTTGTATTAAATTCATAGATTTGAATAATATTGACATTAAGAATTGGTACCCTCTAGCTGGGACTGAAGATTTGTTAGATTGGCGACAGCATGCTAAGTACTTCACCAAGTTGGATTTGAAATTAGGATACCACCAAGTCTTAGTTAAAGAAGAAGACACTTGGAAGACAACATTTATGACAAGTTAAGGCACATAAGGATGGTTGGTAATGGATTTTGGTTTATATAATGCACCAATTACATTTATGTATTTGATGAATGGTGTATTACATCCATTTCTAGTTCCATTTTTGCTAGTGTAATTAGATGACATATTAGTTCATATTTCTACCTAGGAAGACCATATCTCACATCTAATGTGGGTGTTAGAGACTTTGAAAAAGAATTAGTTGTTGGCTAACCTTAAGAAATCTGAATTTCCTTAGTAGTTATTAGTGTATTTGGGGTATGCGATTAGTGTAGGGGAACTCAAGATAGAACTTGTGAAGATAGATGCCATCCTTAAGTGGTAAATTCCTACTAATTCCACTAATATTAGGAGCTTTTTTGGTGCACGATAGTACCTAAAAGAGTGATAGCATATTTTTTAGTTGTAGATACACCACTTCATGCTGTCACAACTAATGGTAAGAATGTCTATGGAGGAAGAATCAATAAAAGATTTCAATGATTTGAATTAGAAGATATGTCAAGCATTAGTTGTTGCATTACCTAATTTGCAAAACAATTTCAAAGTGGAGATGGATGTAAGTGGATATGCTATGAGAGTGGTCTTGATGTAAGGGGTGAGCTAGTATACTATCATTCTAAAATGTTTCATGGCAGAGTCATGAAGTACCCTACATATGATAAAAAACTATAAGCCCTATTTCAAGTTATTGAGAAGTGGAAGCATTATATAATGTGCAAGGAAACCATTATCCACATAATCACTAGCCATTATAGTGTTTACAATCCTAAAGTAAGCTTCAACAAACCAGACACTACAAGTGGATGTGGTTTTTGTAGTAAATTTGTCTAACCTTCAAATATAAGAATGATATCACTAGTACATTGACAGATATGCTTTTAAGGCCACTAATATCCAAAGTTACAATTTTGGGAACTCTTATGCACATGGATCCATATACCAATGATTAATACAATTGTGAATAAAAAAATATAAAGAATTTACAAAGGTGTTTTAGCAATTATGGGTTCAATTTTGTAGAAGAAGCATCTACAAGGTTGAATATCATATCCAAAATGGGTTCATCTATAAGCTAGATAAGCTCTATGTTCATAAAGGTGAAAGATTGTAGTTTATCAATGAAACCTACACCTCCAAAGTTGGAGGACCTTTTGGTGTTCAGAAGATGGTTTCCAACTTATAAAGGTATGTGTATTGGCCTATAATACAAGAAGATGCAACTTATTTTATTAGAGGATGCAAACTTTGTTGTGCTAGCAATATTAGTAACTGAAAGCAAGGTTTATACCAACCCTTACCTATACCCACTAGATTGTGGGATATTGTCTCCATAAATTTTTTGGGTGGTTTGTTAATAACTAGGAAGTGACATGACTATCCAGTTGTGGTAGTTGATAGGTTCAAAAAGATACGCATTCTTATGCCTGGAAAAAAGAGCATCAAAGAACAAGAATAAATAAACATGTTCTTTGAAGAGGTCTAGGTGCACTTTGGGATACCAAGGAGTATCATCTTATATAGGCATGCTAGATTTCTTAGTACATTATGGGAAAATATTTGGGGCAAGATGGACACCAAGTTGAAGAGATCTACAACTTTCCATCTATAAGTAAATGGGTAGAAAAAAGTAGTCAACATGACATTGGTTCAACTTTTCATGGATTACAATCATGAGCATCCAAATACTCAAGATGAAAATTTGATTTATATTCACCATTATTATAACAATGCACTCCACACTTCTACTAGTAAGTCCCCTTTTAAAACTTTATTTGGGTATTTAGCGTCATCACCCTTGGATGTTGTATATAGACAATAAGGAGGAGTGATATAAGATATCATAGGAGATGCATTGAAAGAAGAAAAATTGTGGAAAATATTAGGTAGATCCATTTGAAACTACATGAGACATTGAATAAGTTATAGGAAAAGTACAAGGGTTGACATGATCAACATAGAAATGAGAAAACATTCAAAGTGGGAGATAGAATTTAGTTGCATCTAAACAAAGCAAGGTTACAAGGTCTTGGTAATAAGTTCAAGGATTTATAGTTTGGTCTTTCTGAAGAATTGGATAAGGTGGGCGATAATACTATAGACTCACTCTACCCCCATATATGCATGCTTACTCAATAATGAATATATAAAATCTAAAACTCTATGAGCATTCCATGTTGGGTCAAGAAACTAAAGAGCAAGTCCTAACTACCATATAGGAATTAGCACCAAAATCTTAGTTAGAGTTTGCAAAAGATATAATTTTGTAGTAGAAGTCGAGAACTACTAGACATGGGTAACATGAGATCTAGTAGATAAAGTTAAAATGGAAACTACTAGGCAAGGCCAAATGGTACTTTAGGGACAAGATAGAGGAAAAATTTCCACACCTCATTCAATATAAGCTTTTCGGGATGAAAAGCCTCCCTAAATTGGATGGGAGATGAATTGAGATGGATCGCTATATAATTTTTCATTTACCGTAGTACTTTTTGGGTGGAAAAATGTGTAGGAATTAGATTGTAAGGTTCATTATAGGGGTAGGTCCCAATTTAGTGATTTAGGGTTTGAAACTTCCAGAATTGGTTTGAGGCATCAATGACACCTTTTTTGGTTAAAACTTTGTGGTATTACCTTCCAACATATTGACACCATGTTACACATCAAAATGATTCCAATGGTGCAAAAAATGCCTCAATTGGAATTTGTGACCTATCCTATTGACCCTCATGAGTAGATACCACATTAGCCCCTATCGCTCACACATATGGGGTTAATAATGTGTGTAATTTCAAGAATATTCTAAAAGGTCCAAAACCCTAACACTAATTAAGGGTTGAGGATTGTAAAAACCCTAACCCTAGCCATATATGACAATTAGCTATGTTAAATATTGGGTTGTCAGGGAAGGAAGGGGTTTTATTCTTTTGATATTGTTATTACTCCACATCTAAGTAGAGAATCTAGGAGTGGGATATTGAAGCATCACAAATGAGATATAAGATATTTGTAGCCATTTGGGATAGAATGCCTATGGAAAATCCATAATAACTACCCTTTTCTTTGTACTTGTATTTCATAATTGAGAAAATGGAAGTACGGCATAAGCCTCACCTTCTAGCTAGGTTTTCTCCCTTATTGGGTTTTCTAGGTCACAACTTGTGTTCATTTTCTTATATCTTTCGTTTTTGTTTTAATTATTTCCATAGTTTCGACTACTACACTAGTAATATCAAATATGAAGTTTATGGTAATAAGATTCCTAATAAAATATTTCATAATATTGTAAGATTTGTTGTTATGAACTATTCCAGTGAAATATCCACAACAATTTACAAATCATGAGATGATAAGAGTTGCACTATTTTGCATGGCATAATAATTGAGCACTATAATCCAGCAATATTTACATTCCATGACATCGTCTCTGAAGGTGTTGCCATTGCTACAACACCCTCCAAAATTTTGGCTTACACTCAATTTAGGAGCCTTGCTTAGTATTGTAAATTGTTGCCACAAAATTTGAAACTCATTCCATGGTTTTCTTGAGGAGTTTTTGTCCCCTTTGCAAGATAGGAAAAATGTCATCTTTTTGCATGTTAGTTGTCGCATTGTGTACATAAGCCTATTTTGGTGGTTTCAAGAGGTCACCTTTGTGTAAATGAGTTCTAACCATGTAAACATTTGTCACACTCAGCATTGTCACACAAGTGTTGTTACGGTCGTTGCAAAATGTATCTTAAGTGTCGCACTTGTTGTAAAGTTGTTGTAAATCTATCACATGAAGGAAAATACATTATCATATGTCCTGGATGATCTATGTTGTTGTGTCTTCAAGTATTCTAAGTGTGTGATCATAGTCGAAGTCTTATCAATGTTCACATCAGCCTCACTAATCCCGCACTTAGTCATTTTATGAAAAACTTCTCGACCAAGCAACCTAGCTTCACCCAACCTCCCTGAACTGCGCACTATGTAGTCTAACTCCTCTACTATGACCTTGCCTCTTGGAACTGCGTAGTGTGCAGTTCCTGCCTCCTAGGACTACTACACTGCGCAGTTTTTGTGCTCAATCCTTGACCTTGACTCCCAAAATTGTGCGATTCCTTCTCCCAGCCCGACCTTAACTATGCACTATGCAGCCTCTAGCCTCAACCTCATCCTTGAGCTCTTGAATTGCACAACTACGCAATGGACCAACATCTCTTGTCTCCCAAAACTGCATAATGTGCTCACCTAGTGCTCATCCCCTCAGCCTACCACACTGACCCTCAGAACAACGCAGTTTGTCCCCTCAGCCCAGCTTGAACTGTGCACTGCATAGTCTCAAGGCTCAAGGCTCCCCTTGACTACTTGAACTATGCAACTGCGCAGTCATTGAGCCCTTTTCTCAACCTTATGTTCGGTTCCAGCTTAGTCAATGGATCAACATGTACAATCTTAGACTAGGGGATTTTTAGACTGACGTCATCTCATCATGAGTGAATTGCATAAACAGGTACTTTATTATGCCTTGGTGAGATGATGAAGAAGGAGATGAAGGAGCGCAACATGCTGAAATACCATCTTGAAGCTGATTACACAAGCTGATCAATTAAGAGAAGGAAAAGGGACACCAGTTTGCAATCACCATTCAAGACTTGAGATCATTGAAGATCCCTTATCACCAAGCCATGCATAGGTGAAAAGAAGAGTATTCTCAAGAAGACATGTAGCACACGGTAGCAGCAGTGATTTGACACTACCACATCATCAAGAAGTTTATGTCAACAGTGTCATGTCATGTCATACCATGAGTCATCACATGCCACACCATTGTGGTTAATGATGTAAGCTATGTTTCGAAAATATATTGTAAAGTGGAAGTCCAAAGGACATGTATGGAATGTGAAGAGTCATGTAAAGTTGAAAAGTCATAGGAAGTCAAACAACCATGAGGGTAGGCAAAGAGTCATAAGGAAGGTGAAGCATCACTTCCTCATTGTTATATATACACCCTCATTGTAAGAGAAAAGGACTTTTAACCTTGGCTCCTCTCGCAAGGCATTAGAGAGATAAGCTAGTTCTTTTGAGGAGCAAGGAGTGGCTCCAACACTCCACTATTGGAGCTATTGGTGTTCACTGTATACGTGTATCTTGGAACTTTTACTTAATATAAGAAGCCCTATGGGCTAACATGTTCTTCATGCATGGATTATGGATATTTGTAAAACTATTTTGTGAATGTTTGTAGTTCATGTTTACTTTCATCTGTGCTAAAGTAATTGAACTATTTCTGTTATTTTGGTACTTATCATATCGAGAATGTGTTGTAATTTCTATTATCGTTGTCATGTCCTCGTGGACTATTCTGCTAGATATTAGGAAAATATTCCTTGTTACATTGGTTGTAATGACTGTCGCATCTCTGTGGACTATTCCACTTGATGTTGTACATATCTCTCTTGTTCATGTGTGTCTCTACTAGGGTGGTACTACTGCCTCTCTCTTAGAGGCTCACCTTTCTTCCCTCTGCAGTAAAATAAATTTGGCACACATACCATTGAACGCTCACCAAGCACACCCCCTTGCTTTTCGAATGTGCATTCGCACTCATCTCTCTTGCTAACAGTTAGATCCAAGGCATATATTTAAGATAACCGGCAACCAAGCCATATTCTGGATGGGGCTCCTATCCCAAACAATGTGAGGTCTAATTGGGACCACATATTGGGGAGACCCCTTGAATGTTGGCAGGTCTAGCACCGTCAACAAAAGGATATTATTTATAACAATTAGGTGTAGGGGAATGAGCCAATGGTTTAGTTTTAGTTTTTTTTTAATGGGGACATTGCTAGAATTTTAGGAACCAAATTTGAACTAAAACATATAAAAATTGATGAAATTAGGCACTGAAATAACACAAATCGAACCAAAATCATTGAAAATCTCACATCACTCACATTATGTAATCTTAGTGAACAAAGACATTGCAACAATACACAATCTTAATTTCAAATTTAAGCTTCATTATCATCATAATCAGAAAAAGCGATTCAATAGGTAAGAATGAAAACATTGAGAGTTTAGCCTACTCCTTTAGGCCCATTAACAACATAATGTTTATTAACTATGTTGGACATTTATGTTACACACTTGTACACACATTCATACAGAGGGAATTAATCTACTTCATTTATCCTCAAATATATATTTCTCATGTACATGGTATCTCTCATTATCTCTCATTACATATTAATTATGCCAAGAGGTGTATTCTATGATCTAGTATGGGTAGATGTGTAAGGGGGGTAACAATGACATCAATGCACATCCACCCAAAAATATAATAATAAAAATAATAAGTATCTTAGATCCATCTTGACCTTTGACTTATGAAGCATCAATATAAAAACATGATGGAAGGTTTCATCCCTCTTAGTGGTTGATAGGTTAAGATGGATCAAAATTGGTGATTTTCTTAAGGTAATTAGGTGGTTGAACCACCTACCAACTAACATCTAACATCACGTCATATTAGCTATGTGTATAATATGATATTGTTGAGTGTTATTACCTTAATAACCCTCTTTAAAATCAAATAAGATTTTTGGTATTTTACCTTGTGAACCAAATAATTAACCATTTCACAATTTATGAATTTTATCATATTTTGATGCAACATCTCTTTTTTGTTTGTAAATATGTCAAGATATTTCTATTGAGATCTAAAGAGATTACATAAGCTATTACATTGAAAATTCTTCAAAACTTGGACAGTTCTAGAATATTCAGATGTCACCATTCCAGGTGCATAGAGCAGAGCACGATAAACATAAACTTGGCAAGATAAGTGAGGGTGACTCAACTATATCCGTTACATGAACCAAGACATCTTTGACAAAACCATTGCAAAATTTGACCATATAAATAACATGTTTAGATATTATTGTTTGTAGACATAAAAAACAAACAAGTGTGAACATATAAACTATAACATAAAGTAACAAAAAACCACAAAGTGTAGTAAAACTTCAATATAAACACACAACAATGTAGATTCCTTCCATGCTAAACACTGTTAGAGATGTTTGAGGAAAACTTAGTCCAGAATGATGATTGGCGAGTGTGGGATACATTTGCATGGGAGTTGTGTAATGGTAAGTCAAAATCTGTGTTAATAGTGTTGAGAAGTATTGTGTTGATAACTGCAACCTCTTCCTGATGGTCATTGGAGTCAGTATCAAAGTCTAGAACTAGATAGTGTTTCACTCGATTCAACCTTACCACTATGTCGTCCAAGTTGTATCTGATGTCCCGCAGTATGCACTTGATCTCCTCCTAGCCAACAAATATTTTATAGTTGTCAACTTTCTTATCATGGATATCCATGCTAAGCAATGTCTCCATTTGACGATGGCGAGTGATTGAGTGAAGGAAATGAATTTGTCTCCTCTGAAACTTTCCTGGATTTAGCACTTAGTTGAGACTGCTTCGATTGACCTCAGAGCCTGAGAAGTATTTGCAGTCTCCAAATTCCTTGGCTTCCAAGTTTAGAATATCCTTTCTGACCTCAAGAGGGGCATCCTCAAAGAAATTCACCACAAATTCCTAGTCAAACAGGCGCATGTGCCTTGAGGAGGATGCCCCTGGTGCATCACCTTGTCGGGAAGGAAAATGTTGGCGCAGAGCCATTTAAGACCTCTAAATAAAACACTTGACCACGACCACAGAAAAATGAAAAACGACCCAAGTAATATCATGGCAAGGGTGTAGTTTCACTCAAATATAGAAGGAAGTTTGGCTTCTAAGCAAAGGGAGAATGTGGGAAAATGAAGGAGGAATAGATGCTACCTATCAAAATCCCACTGTTGAGATTGTACCAATAGTAAGAGTAACTACAAAGACATGAATTGGGAGTGGTAAGAAATAGTGTCAAAACCAAACGGAGAATGTACCCGACTACCAAACCCCACAAAAAAACACTGGGAAATTGAAGGATACTCCAGTTGGGTCTGAGCCTTGTAAGGAAGTTAGGGATAAAATGGCCACCAATTCAAAGAATGGGTCAGTCCCCGTGTTATGCAAAAACAAAATAAATAACATTGAGAATAACCACAACCCCGTGCAACAAAACACTGATACACTTAACGGTGAGAGCAACTACGACAAAGAAAAATTGTAAGGGAAGGAGGTAATGAAAATGATGACTGACCTTTAATCATTATTACCACTCGATGCTTTAACCACCTTTTGATAAGAGTCAAGGATTCCTAAAGGTAGCAAACTGCAACGTTCTTAACATCCAAGCATCCAAAATTCCACCATCCTGCAAACATCGTAAGGCTTATAGAATGAATTGCGAGCATGAGAAAGTTGGTAGATGAAAGGACATAAAACCATAGACCTTGCATGACAAGGGCCAAGTGTGTCGGTTGAACTCGAATTTCAGCAACCCAAGTTAACGGCACATGATGAGTTCATAAATGAGCATAACTTGCTTGTTACAACAATCTCTTCCTGTGACTAATCCGCCATGGAAGGAGTTTGCCATATCTGAAAAGACAAAAGGAATGACCAAACTGATGATCTTGGAGCGTATGAAATCGCAAAAACTTAGTTGTACGCATTTAATATGAAATCGCGAAAACTTTGAGTGTGAATATGCCATGTGGTTTCCATGCGAGGTCGGATGGAGGGCCTAGTTCGCAACTCAAGGGTCGCCGAAGGTTTGGCCATATGAGGGACACATGTGATGCAACATCTCTTTAGTTGCATTGCCTATTTTCTTTAGATATAAAACCTTCTCGATGCTCCATTGAATAACATAATCTTCATGTTGAATGGATACTCTATGTAATTCTACAACATAATCTCTCATATTGCCAACACCCTCTTTTTGTAGATAAATATGGTTTGGCTCCACTTTTTTATTAGAAAGTTCACCCTCTTTTTTTTGTGTTTTGAAAATAGACCATTTTTTTTATTAGAAAGTTCACCCTCTTTTTTTTGACAATAAACTTTAGTTAACACCATTTCCATTTCAAATTTAGAATTTAATTGGCTCCCATCGCTAACCAATTAATTTGGAATTCCTTTATAACATCATTTTATTTAAAAAAAATACCAACTACTTAAATAATATATTCTTCTTTTATTTACTTATAAAAACTAAAATTCTTTGCAATTACTTAAATAACCTTTTTTTATTTAATTATAAAAAAAAAATATACAATAACGCTGTTTTTTTTAATTCTCTATACAAAACTATTTAATTTTATGAAGATATATCTCTACTTTATGAAAATAATTTCAAGAAGTATAAATAGATACTTCTTTATAATACCTCTTCGTTTTTGCTTAAGGGAGTCGTGTTTTCATAATTAGTGGTCTTCTTGTTTTCCAAGGGAATGGTATAAAATCATATTCAGTTTATTTATTTAAAAAAAAAAAAAATGCCATATCACATTAAAATAAACCAAGTAAATTACCTTTTGTATAAGTAAGAAAGAAAAAAAATATTTTAATGTTTGTGAGGCTAAAGATAGTTTATGAGACATATTGCTTTTTCATTTGTTTGATGTATTCAACGCTTTTTATGTGAAGCCTCACAATAAATGCTCCTAGTTTCTCTACAAACCCTTCGCTAAATAATTAATCTCAAGAGATTGCTGCCAGAATATCTGCATAACTTTCCTGTTGTCTTTGAAGGCCTCACATTCTAAAATGAAATGCTTTTCTGTTTCTACTTTTTCCGGAAGAACATAAAATACATACTATTTCCTCCCACACTTCTTTTGGCCTTTTCCAAAGCCATGTTTCACAACGGAGTTGATGACAATCAGTCCTTAATTGAGCAATAAGAATTTTGGCTCTCCAAGAAATATTGGCCTCTATGTATGCTTTTTGTTGATGATTATGAGTGGGGTTAAACACTTCAATATAGTACTTTTTCTTTCTCCCTAGCTCCTTATCCCAAGTACGCTTGTGGAACTTATCCATAACAAAAGCTTTTATCTCTTTACTGTTTATGGACACACGTTCAAGCAAATACCCCATTTACTACACCATTTGTTATTTTGATATATCCAAGTCTTTTTTCTTTTGCACAATATGTCATTAAAGACAACCTTAGGCCATCTGCCCTCTTCCATTTGCTCATTTTTTTTAAATACCTTATGACTCACACCATAGCAATTGCTTCAATAGGAGCAACCCTTGTTTCACTTAACAATATAGCATAAGGAACTACACTTTTAATTTTGAATTTGTTTGTAATCAAACACTTTTGAATTTTCTTAATTTGTTTCCACTGCATGTTGGATGTACTGTTGGCCCTCTTCCATTTGCTCATTTTTTTGAAATACCTTATGACTTGCACCATAGCAATTGCTTCAATAGGAGCAACCCTTGTTTCACTTAACAATATAGCATAAGGAACTACACTTTTAATTTTGAATTTGTTTGTAATCAAACACTTTTGAATTTTCTTAATTTGTTTCCACTGCATGTTGGATGTACTG
The DNA here is from genome assembly GCA_000404065.3 of Pinus taeda. Lineage (NCBI taxonomy): Eukaryota > Viridiplantae > Streptophyta > Pinopsida > Pinales > Pinaceae > Pinus > Pinus taeda. Next base: position 192,782 of record APFE030936081.1, read on the forward strand.
TTGGCCCTCTTCCATTTGCTCATTTTTTTGAAATACCTTATGACTTGCACCATAGCAATTGCTTCAATAGGAGCAACCCTTGTTTCACTTAACAATATAGCATAAGGAACTACACTTTTAATTTTGAATTTGTTTGTAATCAAACACTTTTGAATTTTCTTAATTCACAACCGTAGAGAATCATAAGAATCACTAGAAGCCCAAAAAGAGTTTGAGTGGTTTTCCAATCCCATAACTCTGTCTCTTTACACCTATTTTGAAAAGCATAAAATGCTTTCCACCCCCCAAAGTTCTTTTCTTTCTACAACCATCCCAACTTAGATTTTGGTTGAAGTCAATTCCGAGGTATTTGCAATCCACAACTTCTTTCAGAATGCTACCTTCAAAGTAGAACTTATGTTGGTTATAATTTCTTTTTTTAGAGAAAACCACTACTTTTGTTTTGATAATATTGACTTGCATCCCTACCCTTTTACAAAAATGCTCAAGGGATAGTAAGTGCTCTTGCAAACCAAGGATAGATTTAGCAATCAAAATTAGGTCATTTGCATACAAAAGAAGCCTTATAACAAACTTGCCCAAATAGATACCATCACCCCCTTGCGAATTTAACTACTTCTCAAGCTTATCGATATATAAACCAAAAAAGATAAGAGATAGTGGATGTAATTTTTTTCTCATTCCCCTTTTATTTGAAGATGATTGTTTTGTTTTTCTCATTTTTAAATATCTTTTCTTTTTTGAGATTATTGTCCTTATATATTCATATTTATGTTCTTTGTATTTGTATTAAAGTGCTTTCTCCTTCTGCAATGCAACATGTTTATAAATTTATAGATTCCTATGGGCATGCTACTCAATAAACTTTCACATCACGTCATGACTATTTACTATTTACAATTTATTGTTTTTTAATAGCATTGCAACTTAAGCCCTATTAAACTAGCTATCATTCTCTATGTATTATAATTGGCATTTATTACACATCAATAATGCCTTTCTTTCATTTTCTTTTAATCTCTTCCATCCATCATCAAATTAATCACATTGAACAAATTTATTTTCTCCATTAAGTACATATTGATCATGAAGCTCATGGGGCACTATGTGAAATTGTTAAAAGTTGTTTGAAGTGTACACTCAAACGTTTGGAACATTATGTGAAATTGTTTTCTGGAAAACTGTGTGAAATGGTTGAGATATCCGACGTGTGGAACATTGTGTGAAATTGTTAAAATGTTTTCGGAAAACTGTGTGAAATTGTTAAAGTGTCTTCTGGAAAATTGTGTGAAATTGTTGAGATATCTGATGTTTGAGTGTACACCGCAACAATTTCCCACCGTGCTTCAGAAACTTGACGAGCAAAATTTATTTCCTATCCTCGAAAAATATTTAACCAATTTTATCTTTCAAAATTGTTTTAAAAAGACTTAATCTTACATTACCATGGTGAATTAAAATATATGCACAACTCAACGGCTAAGTTATCGTACACTAATCAGTTGGATATGATAATGCTTCGCGGCGGTGGCTCGTATATACGAGGCTACGTAAGGATCACTCTGGTGACCAAATTTCAAGGAAAAGCCCAATTATTGTGGCTGACAATGCACATTGCAAATCATCGTTTATTGAGATTTAACTTGAGGCTGCAAGGTGACAAAAGGAATGTGAGGCTTAAATTGGTTGTCAAGACGGAATGCAACACATTAGATTCAAGGAATCCCAGTCTGACTTAAAGAGGCACGACAAGACTTTTATTCCCTTGTGTGAATCATATGAAATTCGCTGCTCAGACTCTTCAGTGCGCGCAAGTGCAAGTAGTAACGTCCTGGTATCGAGATTGCTCCAGTAACTCCTCTCTGACATTGACCTCAGAATTCTCGTCAGATCGATTGCTATCGATATTCGCACAAGGTAAGGAGGAATATGAACGAAAACCTGCAGCAAATTCATAGGCTCTTGAAGTCATTATTTGCATTCTGCAATTCAATGTATATTCATTGTCAAATGGGAATATGCTAGCATTTCAATCATGTGGGGTGTTGAATGGCAGTGTTTTGAAGGTACCCACCAGCCTTTTGGAGGATGGTGGGAGCTGTATCAGTGTTTGGCTCAATTGGGAATGTACATGTAGAGCCATGCAAGACTATAATTATTTCAGAGGCTGGATTCAGCTTCAAATTCAGTAGAAATGGAAGGAGACAGCGGAGAGAGGCGCCAGTGCCTGGGCCATTGAGCAGCTCGTTGACAGATGCATGGCAAGATTGGCGTTTGAGTGCCAGAGTGTTCGCACGAGTTGTTTATACCTCTGCCAGGAGACACCGGGATTACCGGCCCCTTGTGGTGGTCGACGAGATTGCAGGGCAATATGAGGAGAATTTCGATGATGTTAGCAAGGTACGCCGTCAATTTCAATTTCTCATGTTAAAGACTTTTTTTTCCTTCGGGGTAATGGTATAATTTTTCCAGAAACATGTCTGAAGGGGCTCGGAGTCCTTTGGGAGAGGGGTATCTATTCCATCAAAAATTGGGCAAAACTTGTTGCCAGCCTCATGCCATGCAAAATTTGGGCAAAACTTGGAGCCAGCCTCCTGCCATGCAAGTTGGGCACATCACTGCAAGAACAGAGCCCTGAACCAACGACCGTTGGTGGCGATGGTAAAAATAATCCATGTACATGGATTATCTTTTCCTCTCTATTGAGGATCAATCTACTTAGGAAAGATGGCTCTAAGGTTTCATTTATTAGGAGGCCTTATCAAGAGGAAAAAGGATCTCCAAGTTCTAGTTCTGGGAGATAGAATAGGTCAATTAATGTGGGAAAATAGTGTTACAACTACTAATTTAGGGTTTAAACAATTGATTTAATTAATTGCAAAAGGATGGCTTAGAAAGAATTCATTTGTTTTAATTGCACAATTTATTTCAGTTGGAAAGGATTTAGCTTAGAGCCTCTTTGCACTGGCTGATATCAGGAAAAACAGAAAAATTCTTAAAATGCCCTGTTCTTTAAGAGAATCTGAAAGCTTGAAGCATTTGATCGATATTGATCGACTTTGACCTTAGCAGAACACATTATCAGGATGTCGCATTGAAAATATCAAACTCTGAACATAGGATGGCTTATCTGTTTCTTTTAAGTGTTCCTTTGAACAATTTACTTTAGATTGCAACAAATGACGATTTCATTAAAAAACAGATCTTGGCATGTTTTAAGGTAGAATAAGGGACTTAATAAATCAATGGATCGCTCTTTTGGCTTAATGATGACTCCGTAAGTTGAGAAATAGGTCTTATAAGTTGTTTATGTTAGGATTCATTCATTTAAAACTGCCCTGTTAGCAATTCTTTTGTCTAAATTAGTGCAAATTGTTTTTTGAGCAACTAGAATAGTTTCATGATTGTTGAGATGATTTCCACTTCCCCTTTCTGCGTTTGAAGACTCATAGATCATGTATATAAGTAGTGCAGAACCCACCCAAATTTGATAAAATAAGTGAATATTGCAACAATGGTAAGGCAAGAAGCCATCGTAATTGAGACTGATGCTCCCTATATATGGATTGAGGTTTGTTCCGGCAATGGAACCTACACTGTAATGTGTGTGAGCGTGATCATTCCGTGACTGTTAAAGTTTGAATGACCTGTAAGATAATGTCTTCTGTTAATTACTAGACCATGCTTGTTCCAACTGTGATAGACATTATGAAAATGTAAAGTCAGTTTGATCAGTTTTAGAAATCTAGCCACTCATTCTTAGTTATATTGTTCCGTCTAATGAAGTAGTGTGATTCCGGGAAGACCACAAGTTGAATAGGTTCATTGGGACCTTCATCTTCATGGTGAGATTCTTCTTCTTCCCTGTCAACTTCTTCTTCAAATGCTGGAAGTTCTTCATCATCCGAGTCCATGGGAAGTTTCTTTGATTTCTTGAATGCAATACTTTCATCAAATATGACATCTCGACTGACTTGTTAGGATATTCCGACACGTAGGAATAGTTAAGTATAACTTGGTCTAGTATAGAGTTAGGTAAAGTGTGTTTCTTTACCATGTACATTTGTAATTTACAATCCGACAGTCACGATATGTAGTGATCCGGCGGTTCATTCTTTCCTCGGTATTACCGACACTTGATCCGTGGCTTGACACCCGATTGGTCCATGAATTCTATTTAAAGCGCATGGAGGGTCATTTGTAGGTTAACCGTGCATGAGAGAAGCTTATGTAAATTTTCATTCTTTTATTAATAAATTGCCTGTAGTAGCCACGTTGGCGCAGGCTGTGGACTGTCAGAGGGGTTTAACCACGTCAAAACACTGGTGTATGAATCTGTGATTGTTGTGAGCGTGCCTTTGGTGTTCTGTCTGAGGAACTTACCCTGTAAATTCCTACATGGTATCAAAGCTATTTGAGGGCCGCGTCCGTTGTTGATCCGAATCTGAAGCCAGTAGAACTGCATGCGACTGCCATCTCCTAGATCTGTTGTTTCTGACTGGTTTCGGGCCGAGAGGACTGCTCTGTTGTGTTGGGAGCATCTGTTCCAGTGAAGAACCCCTTTCGTTTCACGCGAAAAGGTTTCCGGTAGCCCTAGCTGCGTCATTTTTTAGATCTGGAGATATACAGTGTTTATTTGCAGTTCACTGTTATTTTCTCTCTGTTTATTTCGGTTTCGGTTTATTTAGCTATTTTTTTTACCGGATCTATACCTTACATTTCTGCGTATGCTCTTTGCCTTGCGACTCTGTGCGATCTGGGCAAATCAGAAACAGAAAAGAAGAATTTTTCTCATGCGTATGCTCTTTTCTTTGCACGTTAGTGTGATCTCGGAAAATCAGAAACATTGAAGAAAATATTTAGTTTCCAGGTAAAGCTAACTTTAAGCCGTAAGGTTTGTTTTTTTTGCATGTCCGTGTTGGGTTTTGTGTTTTTGTTTTGTAGGGA
>APFE030936081.1:204262-249392 GCA_000404065.3 Pinus taeda
CGCACATCTCTTCTCAGAGATAAGCTACCATCGTCCTAGCTGGTTTATTCCAATTCTAGTTGTAATCATATTTCGGTATTTTCCATTTAATGAAATGAAGTGTTATTTCTGCTGCATCTCTTTATTTATGGTTATCTCTGTAATCTATTGCGTTCCTATTTAAATCCGGATCAGTGGTATCAGAGCGGTCTGCTTTTTCTCGGTTTTTCTTTGCATGTCCCCGACGAGGTCAGGATATAAGGAGTTTAGGGCTTGAACTAGTTGAACCTTTGCAAGACCAGCCTCGAAAATCCCGACGGCCTCCCATGGCGGATGAGAAGAAATATGAGTGAGCAGGAGATCCTATCAAAATCTTGCTCGAAGAAGCCCTCGAGCGGCAAAGGAACGCAATGATGGATAGCTTTGCGCAGATCCTTCAGCGGCTACCTAGAGGTGACGCATCGGCTTCCAGCAGCTACTCTGGAAACGCCACGCCCTTTAAGGTCCAAGTTAATTTTGAAATCCCCATATTCGAGGGTCAAATAGATGCAGATGTTGTAGATAAGTGGTTAAATCTGCTAGAAGGGTATTTTTCTGTTCATGAATTTTCAAGTCGGGAAAAGACTATTTTCGCTCTTCTCAAAGCAGCCCCCCACGTCAAGGACTGGTGGGAAACCTACTGCATGCAGAAGGATGAAACTACAGGCTCACTATTTTCAGTTGCACCCACTTGGAAATCATTCCAAGATGCCATCAAGGAGCAGTACTACCCTGTCAAAAGCTATGAGGACAAATACATCAAATGGACCACACTGCGGCAAGGACAAGACCAAGATGTGCCTGAGTTCACAAACATCTTTCACACCCTTCGCACACAGTTGGGTATCAAATATTCTGAGCTGCATCTGGTACTCAAATACCGCGGTTGCCTACATAGATACATTCAGGAAGAGATGGAATTCTTGGACATCTCCTCACTCGGCACAGCATACCGATACGCTGTCAAAATCGAGCAAAAGTTAAAACAGAAGAAGCGAGACTTTGGATCTGCAAACCAGAAGACCAAAGGACAAAGCCAAGGTGGGGTGACCCAAGACAACCCGTTGAAGCCGCAAGAAAAGAACAACACCACAAAGCCGAAGAAGGACACGGGAAAGTGGTGTGAGTTCCACAAGAGTCCCACTCATAACACAAGTGAGTGTCGGACCAAGCAGTTGCTGGTGGTCGAGTTGAAGGCTTCCGAATCAGATGCATGTTCCGACCCTCAGCCAGAACCCGACAAGGGGAATGGTAAAGAGAAGCAGATCATTGATGCGGATCCCAGCGCCACTATCGCCACTGCCAAGATCCAGAAAAATGAGCCCGAAGAGCCAGAGGAGGGGGAACGTCTTTTCCACTCACAGATGTGGGTGAAGGGTTCGCCACTGCAATTCATTGTCGACAGTTGCAGCCAAAAGAACCTTGTTTCAGTAGAGGATGTGAAGCAGTTGGGTCTACCGACTACACCACACCCGCAACCGTACAGTATCGGGTGGCTTCATGAAGGACGAGATCTCAAAGTTCGCTAGCAATCTTGCCTCCCCTACATCATTAAACCATTTAGAGACGAGGTATTGTGTGATGTTACACCTCTAGATGTTTGTGATGTATTACTAGGCCAGCCATACTTGTGGAGGCGACATGCTGTGTATGAGTCAAGGCCTCGTACTGTCATTATTTCTTTGAGTAATTCATTATACAGGATACCAGAGGTAGCCCCACCTACCGCCACATCTTTGATCACTGCTAAGAAAGGCAGCAAGCTCATATCACAGACCAGGAAATTCATATGTCTAGTTCACCCCCAAAGTAAGGGGAAGATCATTGCTACATCCATGACCCCCGCAAAGGGTTCCTCCACGCAGCAACAGCAGCAGAGAGATACAGTCATGACAGAACACAGGAACAACTTCTCCTCACCCACAGGGGTACCACATAAGTTTCAGGTGGGCGACAAAGTTTCGTTACATCTGCAAAAAGAACGCCTTACCAGAACCCATCAGAAACTCAGACCACTCCGACATGGTCCTTACACCAGTACCAAGGCTACGTGCAACAATGCTTTGAAGCACATCATTCCTCCATTCATTTGCCTGCACCAACTGTTCAGTGTTGACCGTCGTCGACCATGCTTCCCACCATTACTGGACACATCAGAGATTGTAGGACAAGTTCAGCAGATGGAGGAACTCAACGCAATAAGGACCATTGCTTCCTAAGGGGGGAGGAATGATCCAGATGGATATTGGTGGCCACCTGCTAATTCGACTTGGATCCCCTCTAATGCTTCATGCAGTTTTTTTCAGTTTCCTTAATTATAGCACAATTTACTATTTTTAGCAGTTTTTCGGGTCCTAAACTTCGGGAGCAGTTTTGAGGCCCTAAACGACGTTTTTTGGGAAATCTATCGCCAGCGATTGTTCTGTCTAAAAATCATCTTTTTTGTTGTAGTCCTTGGAGAGATCTTTCCAACGGGCTATCATGCACATCGAACAGAGATAAGACGACGAATTCGCGACCCCGGGAAGTTGATTTACCAACTTACCCAAAAACGGGGCCCACAATTTGGCGTTTCATCTTCCAGGGTTAGGTTTTGGAATGTGAAGGGTTTTTCCATTGTTTCTCAACAATAAATAGGCCTTCGAGCCTCATTGTAACACAGTTCAGAGGCATGTAGCCACACATCTCTTCTCAGAGATAAGCTACCATCGCCCTAGCTGGTTTATTTCTATTTCCGGTTGTAAGCATATTTCAGTATTTTCCATTAATGAAATGAAGTATTATTTCTGCTGCATCTTTGTCTATATGGTTATCTCTGTATTTTATTGTGTTCCTGTTTAAGTCTGGATCACTTTACTTGATAACTGCTTGTATTACTTTGGCATTCTATATGCTTGAGTTTTTACTCCATACTACAACTCTTCCATCAATGAAACCTACTCTATCACCCTTATCTTCTAGACTTGAAATAGAAAGTAAGTTCTTATGCAAACCTGGTACAAATAGGATGTTGTTGAGATGAATGTTGCTTCCATTGTCCAGCTCTATAGACGTAGATCCAATTCCTCTTACAGGATAGCTCTTATTATCTCCAAGTTCCACCGAGTAAGAATATTTTACCTTTGATAATGTCTTTAGTTGTTTTTGATGACCAATCATGTGTCTAGATGCACCACTATTGATTACCCAAATATTTTCGTCTTGGAATGTGCCAGTGAGTGCTGAGAAGAGTCCTTCATACTTTGTCTTGGTTCCTTCCTTCTTTGTAGTGAATAGAAGATTCCATGCTTCCTTTACACCTCTCTTGAGATGGCTTCCTACCTTTGAACACTTCTTGAGGAGCTTCCTTAATGCAATAGAGATCTTCATGATGCCCTTAGTTAACCTTAGCTTTGATACCATGTTGAGAAATCAAGATTCAAAAGGGCAATGATTATAGAGATTTCTCTTTACTTGATTACTGCTTGTGATGACTTTTTATTTATTAGCTTTGTTACTTATGATTATGTGTGTGAATCATCAAACAACTACCAAAACAAGAAGAAAAAGAACACAGATTATAGGCTGCAAGCCAGGGCCAAAACCTCTCCACTTGAGAGGAAAACTCGCAAATCTCTTCTCTTCCTTATAGATTCTTCAATTAACGAATTCCAAGACCTTAAGACTGACTTCAGATACCCCCAAGACAAAGACCAACCTCTCCGGATGATGTGCTAACCTTGATCCTATCAAACCTAGTCAAATCTCTTCCAGTAGCATTTCTTCGACCTCTAACTGCATAAATTTTAGCCTCCACTGCAGATTTGAAATGTTGGCCCTCCTAGTAGTTGTTGCTGCCAAACGTGTGAGCTTCAATCTGCCTTTTGAGCCCTCCTTTGAGCTTTGCTTGACTTTTCCTCACTTCAGGAGCATGAGGATTACCATTGGTGACCTTCGCTTGACCTACTTGTCTCCTTTTATCCAAGATCGAACTTGAAGATAGAAAACCTAGGCCTTGCTGCAAAAACCCTAGTTCTCCTTAGCATGTGTGAGAGAGAAATAACACAAACAAAGATCTTCTTCGTCCTCTTCCTTCTTCGTTGCCTTCTTCTTCCTTCTTCGCCGCCTTCTTCTTCCTTCTCCTTCGCTAGAATGAGAGATGAGTGAATGTCTCTCAAGGAGGACGAGTTCCCTCCTATATATAGGCTCTTCAAGGTGGACATGGCTCTTCCTTTTAGGCTGACTTGGCCTTAGAGGGTATCTGGACACTTTTTAAGACAAAAATAATTTTCTTTACAAGTTACAATGTGCCCGATGGGGTCTTCAACTTATGACAATGACTCTTTTGACTTCTTAACCTAGGAAAAACCCTAGAAGCACTAAATGGGTGCGTGACCTACAAAATAAAAGACCTTGAGCATGAAACCCATGCTCCAATAATAATAATAATAATAATAATAATAATAATAATTTTTCTTTCATTTTACACTTTACGAGAATCAAAAGTACATTTCATCTATATCAAGACCGAACCTAGTTACACATTTTTCAACAATCAGGGCCCCCACAAGTTAACTATCTCTAGATCAACAATGTCTCCATTTTATCAAACCTTTAAGCTTAGGAAGTAGTGCATCAAGGCTAGGTATTTTATCTTGACTTTAAAAATTCAACTCCCTCTTACACTGATAAATGAGAGGATCATCATTTGTTAGACAAACATCATCAATAGTTTCATCTTCACAGACCAATCATCATAGCTCGACCATAGCTCCCTTTGAACATCAGGAAAGTGACCATGCCCAAAACATAACCATCGAGCTGTCTGCAACCTGCTACTTTTCCTATCATTGATCCTTTGGTCCATATGCCAAGATCATCCAATCATAATCATACAGTTTCCATGCAGCTTCTCAGGGAACAGAGATATACTGATTCCCGAATCATCATCAGAGTCATCAGATCATAATCAACTGGCATGTCTTGCCTTCGTCAACGTTCTTTGACATGGTCTTCCTTCTTGTAATAATCATCGGGCAAGAAGAGTCATCAAGCCATTCTGCCAGGGATTTTATAGCTCCCTCTGAAGTATTACTTCAGTTGATCATCTAGCCTTCAACAATGTGCAATGCGGCAACTGAATCAACAAACTTTTAGCTTGCTTCAAATCAGAGAGAAAAATTGTGAAGAAACATCATGGTCCTTATTCAATCAGGGTGAAGAAATCCTCCCATGAGATTACAAAACAACTACTTTATTTCTTCATTGCTAGATGACTGCTACCAATCCATTCTAAGGAGGACCTTCTCATCCAGGCATCTGTGTCCATATGACCATTCTTCATAAATTCCCGACATTGCATATGAAAATGCCCAATGATCCAACCAAAATCAGGGTCCTCTCAGTTCCCTCGTTCCAATGCTTTCTTTAGGAGGTACCTGTAATATTTATTGACAAGCACTACCAAGCACAATATGTGATAATAAAAGCATGAGATCAAAATAACAATCTAGGGTTTCCATGCAACTGGAATCCTAGGGTTTTTAAATTCAAACCCTAGACATGATCCTCATCAATCATTAAGAGGGTTTATCACATATGCCCTAGATTCTTCACAAATCCTAGAAATCATGATATAGTGTCCTCAAGAGGGAACTAGCAAAATAGGGTCAGGGTTTTTATTTGGCTAGGGTTTCTCATGAACCATCTAGGGTTATCAAGACTAACAAACCCTTCTATCATATAAACATCTCACCTTATTTCATTTCATACCCTTAAACAGAAATAACATATACTATACATAGTACATACCTTAGGGTTTACATACATCTATCCTTCATGATCATAAGGGCTGCTGCAAAGGCCTGCTACAAGATGCCATGTACTTGTTCTCAAAAGAGGAAACTCCCAAAGTTGCTCATATTGCAACTTTTATCACCATATTTTTTTTGCTTCTTTGAGAGTGAATACTTCAAAGCCAAAATCTGTTCATAAAGGCACTACAGTCTTTGTTGATCCTTTGCCATCTTCAAGACTTCCTTCCAATGAGTCTCCAAACAGGATATCATAGATCTATCCAAATTCTGATAGGACCTACCGATGTAGTCTGCCTATCCATGTGTTCCTTTAAACAAAATATAGTATGGCTGCTGTTTTTCTTGTTTCAGAAATTCAGGACATAAACAACATGCTAGCTTCAGGAAACTCAGAGAGATTTTTCAATCTAGGAGACTATTACTTCTCAAGGTTCTTCTTCAAATAACTTTAAGTGTCTTTTTTTTTATCTGTTACTGTATTGTAGCTTCTTCCTTTCTAGAGACAGAGATCCAAGATCTTTGCCAAGATTACTTTTCAACAGTATCCCTGCTCTGCTACAGGTTTTCAAGATAAATCACTATATAGAAGATTTCAAGTAGACTGTTTCTTTTCAAAACTGAAAGAGGACTAATGCCTTTCTTATCTCTTATTACAAAATATCAAGTACTTCCACTGCTTGATGGCTGTAGCTTTTCCTCAAGAATGATCAATCTGCCTTCCAAAAGATGTATGACTACAAGATGTTATGAGTTAGGGCTTTTCCAAAACACCAATAACTGTGTTCAGACTTCAAATATATATAGTTAAAAAAAACAACACATGTATGCCAAATACTGAGGATGGATTCTTGTCATACTGTCCAGACTTGGAGAATGTATATGCTCAGACTGAGTGTCACAAGGTTGGCTTCTTGAGAGATAGACCAAGCTCAGATCATTTTAGGATTGTGACTTCCTCATTCAAAGATGAATTCCTCTGATATATTAGTAACCTACACAGGCAGTTTCTAGTCTCACTGTAGCTTAAAGCATACCGGATCATACGGATTTTATAACATTACTACAATGACTTTTTTACTTCTCAACATCAGACCAATTGTCATTGACTGGAAATTAATGGTAGCAAGTAAAATACAAATGCTACGTGGCCAGATATACTACCCAATCCGTACTTCCCATGAAAAACAAATGGAGAACACATTAGTTTCAAATGCTGCTAGAACCTTAATAATCTCACTTCGAAGCTAACAAAAGTAGAAGTGCATGATAACTGGATGTGATCAGGAATCAAGCATTGATTGATAAGTGACTGACTGCTCTGGCAAATATCTAACAATGCAAAGAAAGTTTTCTCAAGAATCTTTTTGTCTTACAGATTTCACAAATACATGATAGAAGGATCTTATTTGTAGAAACAAGATTATAACTGCAAATCTTTCTATCAGCAGAAGAGAAGTTTAAGATCAGAAGACAAGTTAAGATGGCTTCAATATGATAGTTTTCTAGCTCCTTGTCAAGTTCTGCAGCATACTTATCTGGGACCTGGTTTTTTCCATGGCCATGATGTCCTCCATAAGATATGAAACCAACCTCTCGGACCTTGAGAACAGAGCATTTAGTTTCTCAAAACCTTACGAAATTTATGCATAGTCCTGAGGCCTTAACTTTGTGATTAAGGCTTGCCATTATGCCCATATTTTGGATTCTTTTCCTTCTAGGAACGCGGTCCTAGGTATGCCACTGTATTTTGATGTGATGAATCCTTACTTTAGTAATCTTCTTTCCTTGCTAGGACCTGCAACATAGTTTGTTTGTTTGGTTGTTTTTTTTTTAGCAATAAGAGTTTGCAAATGTGCCCTTGTAGTTCAATACCTCATTGTTGACTTATCTTTGAAGAGAGAGGAGGCCATGGAGACTTTTCAACAAACTTCTTAGTGATTGCTTTCTCTCTTGCTTGGGCTTGTCCTCACTTGAGCTCTGATCCCATGTTAATTTTAGTTAACATGTTCTTTGCTTAGGACAATTACTTCAATGTTCCATATTAGCCCAATTAACAATTCGATTTCATTTCCATTAGCAATCACATAAACCATTATCACATTGACAGTAACTGTAAAAAGAACAATAAACAAATGCAAAAGACAATCCAAGACAAGAGAACACAAGGATTTGGCTCAAGCTAGGGAAAAACCCCAAGGTGGGGAAAACCCTTGATCAATCCTTCTTATTATCAATTATCAAATGTTCAGTAGTGAGAGAATATCCAATAGAGTACAATAGATGATTCAATACCACTGTCCTTAGTGAAATAGATTGCCCAATCAAAATCTGCAATTCTGCTCTCAGTCAACAGCAGTCAAACAGCCCTAACTAGAAATTCAACAGTGGTCAACGCAGCAGTAAAAGCGTCCTCCTTGAGCTCAATCAAGGTCAAGGCAATTCGTCCTTCCTTGGAGATTAACCAGCAGCAAAAACAGTCATCAAAGGAGCAGTCAAATGAGGTCAAACAGAGAGTCAACTCTGTGGTCGACCTGAGATCAGACCCTGCGATCAACGCAGGTCAAACTTCACCAAAAACCTCGGTTCCTGTGCCAGAATGTGTGTCCTGCCCAAACTGAGATATTAACACGGTTTTAGAGCTCAGGGGAAGACAAAGCCCAAGCAAGAGAGAGAAACGAAATCACTAAGAGAGATCTATTGGACAAGTCTCCATGGATTCTACATCCTACTTCAAGACCGAGGACAAGCTCGATGACAAATATGACTATCATGCATGGAAGATGACTTTGGACTTGAATTTGGAAGAGCATGACGCAATGGACTATGTGCAGAGAAGAGTGGTGGAGCCTCCTTCAAATGCACCAGCTGCTGCTAAGACAAAGTATAAGAAAGGTGAGGTCAAAGCATTTGGTTGCCTATATTTTTGATTTGGGAACATCTAAGGAGATGTATGATAAGTTGCTTGGGATGTTCAAAGTGAACAATGCAAATCAAAACCTCTTTCTCAAAAACAAGTTGAAGGATATCAAGATGAATAAAGGGGAGTCTAGCCAATCCTACTTCAAGAGAATAACACAAATCAAGAATGACCTACTATCTATTGGAGAAGTTATTGCTGATAGGGAGCTCACTCTCATTGCACTTGGAGGTCTTCCAAGATCATGGGATGTGTTGAACACCACCATTCTCAACAATGAAAGGATACATGGTTTGATGAATTATTGGCTCGATGCACTCAAGAGGAGATGAGGATGATGGAGAGAGACAAGCCCTCAAATGGAAATGAACGTACTACTTTCAACGCTCATGCAAAGAGGAAAAATAATGCTGGTCCAAGGAGACAGGGTCAAGGATTCAACAAAGGATTCAAAGAAGAAAGAAAAGGAAGGTGCTACAATTGCAACAGGTTCGGCCACAATGCTAGAGAGTGTCCTCACAAGAAGAATACTCCAAGGGATGACGACAACAACAACAACAATTTCAAAGGCAATGACAATCAAAGGAACAACAAGTTCAACAACAAAGGAAAGAGGAATGCTCCCGTTGCTCAAAATAGAAATGGTCGACCCCCAAAAAATACAAGAAATACCAGGTATGATGAAAGTAATGTTGTAGAAAAACAAAATGAATTTTATCTTATTTCCGCTCTATCTACTGCCTCTCTTCCGGATACTTTGGATCATTAGTTGATTGATAGTGGAACCTCAAGGCACTTTAGTGGGTACAAGGAGGCCCTCTCAAATTTGGTTGAAAAGAAGACTAATTTGGAGATCATACTTGGAGATAATGCCACCTACCCCGTGGAAGGGATAGGTATTGTTACTCTTCACTTGAATCAAGGTCAAACCATTCATCTACAAAGTGTTGTATGTGCCCGATTTGAAGAAGAACTTGGTGTCTATTTCTGTAATGGAAGATAAAGGCTTCAAAGTAGCGTCTGTTAATGGAAAGGTACGTATTTGGCAAAGAAACCTAAAGATGCATTTAATCTTGGATTTAGGGTTGATGGTCTCTATTAAGTTGGAGGAAGTCCATTGGGAGCTTTGGCAAGAGATACTTCTCTTCAATCTGAGCTATGGCACCGAAGGTTCGCCCACTTACATTACAAAGCCTTACCTGGGGTAAGGAAGATGGTCATAGGTATGCCCAAATTTAATATGAACCATGAAAGTGTTTGTCAGAGTCGTGCAGCTGGGAAACTTACAAAGAGACCATTCCCTTCTAGTGAAAGCAAGACTACCGATATTCTTTAGTTGGTCCATTCTGATCTATCTAGTATGTTGCCCATAACATTGTTGGGAGGATACCTATATTATGCAATCTTTGTGGATGACTTATGCAAAACATAGATCTATTTCCTGAAGAAGAAGGATGGAGTGTTCAAATGGTTTCGTTCTTTCAAAGCATTGGTGGAAAATCAAATAGGGAAGACCGACAATGGAACCGAATATGAATAAAATGAATTCAATGACTTTTGCAGAGAGGTTGGCATTAAGAGGGAGATAACTTCCCCATACACTCCTTAGCAAAATGGCGTTGCTGAAAGGAAGAATCGAACACTCATGGAAGCCACCCGTGCCATGCTCCATGATCAAGGCCTACCAAAGTTCTTATGGGGAGAAGTTTCCAACGCTGTTGTATATGTTCAAAATAGGAGCCCACATCAAGCATTGGATTTCAGGGCACCCAAGGAAGTTTTCACCGGTAAGAAACCTGATGTTTCTCATTTTAGAATATTTGGTTGTCCTGTGTATTTTCATGTGCCTAAAGAGAAAAGGAACAAGTTGGAAGCTTCTGAGAAGAAGGGTATATTCGTTGGCTACAGTGAAAATTCGAAATCATATAGAATCTACGTACCTAGTTAAAGAAATGTGGAAGTAAGCCATGATGTCACCTTTGATGAAGATACTTCTCTTGGGAAAGCCAAAGATCTCCCCATTCCAAGGAAGGACAATGATGATGCTGCAGAAAAACAAGATGAACCTCCAACAGACAAGCCTATGCCCGATGTTGATGGTCTGATGGATCCTATCAATCCACCTCTTGGTGATCCCTCTACCTCAAGGAAAATACCTTTATGGCTCAAAGATACTCTTGAATATGTTGAAAGACACACTGCTCCAAGAGGGACATTTTGCAAAAATAAGAAGCCGAACAAGGGTACTTGGCTACTATGAGTACTATCGTTCAAGCTGAACCATGCACATTCGAAGAAGCCATAAAACATCAAGCATGGAAGGATGCGATGAATGAGGAATACAAATCAATCATGAAGAATGATGTCTGGGATGTGGTTCCTAGACCCAAGCTGTTATGATTACTAGCATTCAAGCTGAGCCATGCACATTCGAAGAAGCCATAAAACATCAATTATGGAAGGATGTGATGAATGAGGAATACAAATCAATCATGAAGAATGATGTCTGGGACATGGTGCCTAGATCCAAGGACAAGTCTGTGGTCAACTCAAAATGGCTTTACAAAATTAAACACGGAGTTGATGGGAGCGTTGAAAAATATAAGGCGAAGTTCATTGCTCGAGGCTTCTCTCAAAAGGAAGGAGTGGGCTATGACGAGATATTTGCACAAGTTTCCCGATATACTACTATTCGATTTATTATTGCTCTTGTTGCCACTCAAGGATGGAGCCTTCATCAAATGGACGTTAAGATTGATTTCTTGCATGGTTTGCTTAAGGAGGAAGTCTACTTGGAACAACCTCAGGGGTTCAAAGTACAAGATCGAAGGACACATCTATGCAGGTTGAAGAAAGTCCTCTATGGGGTTGAAGCAAGCCCCTAGGGCTTGGTATGAGAGGATTGACATTTATCTTATGAAGTTGGGATTCACAAGGAACTACACTGATCCCAACATATACTTCTAAGTTGAAAGGACATGCCTCTCATTTTGGTTATTTATGTTGATGATCTCTTTCTGGCTAGTGTAGACCCTCTCATTTATCAATCCAAGAGGGGGTTGATTGCCAAGTTTGAGATGAAAGATCTAGGACTAATGCACTACTTCCTAGGCCTGGAGGTCTGGCAAAGGCCAGGCAAGATTTTCATTTCTCAAGGAAAATACATTGTGAAGCTGCTAGAGAGATGTGGGATGGTCGATTCCAAGTTTGTTTCTACTCCGATGGAACTCAACTTCAAGAAGCTATGTGGAAGCGCTGTTAGGCCCAAATTAGAAAACCCTTCTGAGTATCGATAACTTGTGGGGGCCCTGATGTTCTTGGTAAACTCTCGTCCGGCCATATGCTTCGGTGTGAATACCTTGAGTCAATTTATGGTTGAGCCTCATCACATACATTGGATTGTTGCTAAGAATCTCTTAAGATATCTTCGTGGCACAATTCACTATGGGCTGAGATACACTACCGGAAATTTGAGGCTACATGGATATACTTATGCTGACTGGGCTGGCAGTGTGGTGGATTGAAATAACACGTCAAGATGCTGCTTCTCTGTGGGGTCTGCTTCGATTTCATGGATGAGAAGGAAGCGGGAATCGGTTGCACTAAGCACTATCGAGACCGAATACATTGCAGCTAGTATGGCCTGTTGTGAAGTTGTTTGGTTGAGGAAGCTCTTTAGTGAGCTATTTGAACACATGCTGGATACCACCGAGACATATTGCGATAATCAATGTGGGATTCGCCTTTTAGAGAATCCTATATTCCATGACTGCTCCAAGCACATTGATATCAGGTACCACTTTATCCAAGATATGGTACAACGGGCAACAATAAGGCTCCAACACATTAGGACCGATGAACATGTTGTTGACATCCTCACGAATCCCTTGGGGAAGGTCAAATTCTTAGCCTTTCTAGAGAGACATGGAGTCGTGGAAGGACCCTCCCATGAGAGTCCCACTTGAGTTGGACACTGAGCTATGGGAGCTCTTGGGGGGCTTGGGTACTTCTTGGAGTTGTGAGTGACCATAGGGTGAGTGGTTCACCTTCCCCTATAGGTGGGTTGTGTAAAGGGTGAGTGGTTCACCTTCGCTTGCGATACCCCATGATGGTTGACATGTGTGTAGGGTGAGTGGTTCAACTTCCCTTACGATTGGTGACATGTGTGTAGGGTGAGTGGTTCACCTTCCCCTACGATTGATGATATATGCATAGGATGAGTGGTTCACCTTATCCTATGGCATATGAGTAGGATAAGTGGTTCACCTTCTCTTGTAGATGCCCCAACATACATCCTACCCATGTAGTTTGAGACTCATGGTAAGTACCTCTCATTTGGCCAATAAGTTGGGAAAAGAGGATAGGGACCATAACACTACAGATGGACAGATCGTGTACTACCGTACTCCCTATGTCTAGGACGCATGGTGTTCAACAACTTGATCTAGGATCAAGTCTGATTGGGGCTCTACCCCTAGATTGACTTTTGTTAGTGGAGAGTGGTAAGGTCTTGTGGCTCACTCTTGATCGATTCTTCTTCATTATCTATATTAGTGTTCAACAGAGTTGAGACGAGATACATAGATGGTACATGACGACAGGATGGCATGATGATTGATGATGATGGATGGATTGGCAGGTGAAATTCTCCCTAGTTGAGCGGGAGTGTTAAAATTGACAACTAGGGCCAAATTCCACTTTGGACAACTCATTTGATGGAGATGACGATTGCATTGAGCTCCCCTTTTTGAAAGGACCAAAACCGTTCTAAATATCATCAAATTTGGACAATGGAAAATATATTTTTGAGGTCAAGCCCACACGTGCAAATTGTCAAGGTCGGCCACATCATCATGTAGGCTCATAAAGCCAAATGGAAATGTCACTTCACCCCTCAATGACTTGTATAAATATAAGTGACCTCCAACCTCATTTGACACCTCACTCACTCACACATTCTTCTCCCTCTTTCTCCTATTGGTTCGTACAACTATTGCGCATATCTCTTCTCTCACATGTGTGGCAAGGAGGATGAATTTCAGGGCCGCAAAGTTCATAATTTTTTTGTAGTTTGACCAACATTGACTTTGACTTTCCAGGCGGAATTTAAGTTCAATCTTTTGGGTAGTATTTTGTTTGGGTAGGCCATACCATTTGGCATAGAAACCAAGGTGATCTGAGCACTTTGACTACAGAGATAAATTACAGGTTGATTGCAGATTTCTAGGATAGAATTTGACCAAGTTTGACTGCTGACTTTGGGACAATAGTGGGCTGACTTTGACCACCTGTGTAGGCTGAGTTTGACTGCCTTTGACCGAGTTTCTAAGGGGATGTTTTTTTGTTGGGTTGACCATCTTTGACTTTCTGGTTAGGGCTAAATTTGACTATAGTTGATTGTAGATTTGACAAGGTCGTTTTAACTTTTATTTGGCAAGTCAATTTTGACGTTTTGTACTCTCTCTCTTCTGAGCATTTGATATAATAATAAGAAGAATTGATCAAAGGGTTTTCCCCATCTTGGGGTATTTCCTTGGCATCTGCCAAATTTGGTATCCTCTTGTCTTGGCTTGTCTTCTGCATTTCATTATTAATGTTTCATCTACAGTTACTGTCAAATGTGATTTATGGTTAATGTGATTGCTATTGAAAAACTAAATTGGAAATTGTCAATGGGATGCTAAAGGACATTGAAGTAATTGTGTTAAGCATAAAACATACCATTGTTAACTAAATTTAACACAAATAGTTGAAACATTTTAGGTAAATGCACATTTTATTTAAGATGAAAATTCAAATATTTTATTTATGGTTGAATAACTGTAACACAAAAATCAATGCACGTCGTCAATCATTTTCTTGTGCTTACACTGAAATCAATGCCTCTAGTGCAAGCATTCAAATAGAATTAGAAATCAACATCTACATTGAAATCAATACATCTAGTGCAATCAATCAAAGAGGATTAAAAATCAAATTCTACACTGAAATCAACGCATCTAGTGCAAGCAATCAAATAGGATTAGAAATCAACATCTATGCCTAAATCAACGCATCTAGTGCAAGCAATCAAATAAGATTAGAAATCAACAACTACACTGAAATCAATGCATCCGGTGCAATCAATCAAATAGGATTAGGAACCAACATCTACACTAAAATCAATGCATCTAATTTAGTGAATAACATTGTATCTCTCCCTCCTTCTCTCCCCCATCTCTCTATCTCTCTCTCTCTCTCTTCGCCTCTCCCTCCCTCTCTTTGTCTCTCTCTTATTTCTTCTCTTTCTCCATGCCATCTATATCTATATCTCCCTCCATCTCTCCTTTGTCTCTCTATCTCAAACCCCCAAACGCACATGTCCTCTCTCTCTCTCTCTCTCTTCATATCCATCTATCTCTCACTCCCTCCCTCCCCCTCTCTGTCTCTCTCTTCTTCCCTCTCTCCCCCCTCCATCTATATCTCTATCTCCCTTTTTCTCTCCTTCTTTGTCTCTCCATCTCACCCCCAAAAAATACACTCTCTCTATATCTATCCACCTCTCTCTTCCTCCCTCTTACTATTCATCTCTCTCTTCCCCTTCTCTCTCTCTCCTCCTTCTCTCCCTCTCTCTTCCTTCCTTATCTCCTCTCTTCCCCACTCTCTCTCCATCTCCCCCTTCTCACTCCCGCACTCTCTCTCCACCTTTCTCTCTTTGTCTTTCTTCTTCCCTTTCTCTCCCCCCCTCCCTCCTCTCCGTCCCTCCCTCCCTCTCTCTCAAGCCCTCCCTCCCTCCTCTCTCTCAAGACCTATCTCTCTTCCTTCTTCTCTCTCCTTTCTCTCACACCTCCCTCTGTCTCTCCCCCATCACTCTCTCTCTCCACCCTCCAACTCTATCACTATCTCCCCCTCCAACTCCATCTCTATCCTCCTCTCTCTATTCCTTCCTGTCTCTCCCTTACTCTCTCTCCCACCATTACACACTCTCTCTCTCTTCCCTCCATCTCTGTCACTATCGCCCTTCCTCTCTCCTTCTCTCTCTCTATCTCTCCCCCCTCCATTTTTGTGTCTTCCCTTCTCTCTCTTCCCCTTCTCTCCCTCTCTCTCTCTTTTCCCTCCTCTCCTCTCTCCCTCACTCTCTCTCCATCTCTCCCTTGTCACTCCCTCTCTCCCTCCACCTCTATCTCTTTATGCCTTTGTTCTTCCCTCCCTCTCTCCCTCTCCAACTCCTTCTCTCTCTCCTCTCCTTGCTCTATTCCTTCCTCTCTCTCCCACCTCACTTTCTTTCTCTCCCCTCGTCTCTCTCTCTTCCCCCCCTCCATTCATATGATTGAGAGTTGTCACTCTATGTAATCAATAACATATGTAAGGTCTAATATAATAATACTTGTAATGGACATGATTATTATTATAATATGTTGGAATATTAATAATATATAAAGAAATAACCTGTTAAAGAAATGATAGGATGTTAACTTTACATTATAGACAAACCAATTTATATTGATCAAATTGGTAGCTTTGTGCCTTATATTTTACATTATATTTACATTTTGTATTTGACATTTTACATTACATTACATTTTACGTAACTTTACATTTTACATTTTGCATTACATTTTACATTTTACATTACATTATATTCTACATTTTACATTTTACATTACGTTTTACATTTTGCATTTTGCATTTTACATTTTACATTTATATATACTTTAATTTGAATATTAATTAAACATATGAAGTCAACATTTAATTTTGTTTTGGTTTGTTTGTTTTTCTTTCTATATATATATATATATATATATTATATATATATATATATATAGATATAGATATATTCCCGACATTTAAAAAATGTTAACTTACTTTCTTACATTACGCCTACAATCTCCCCTATATTGGGTTGTAGAACGCCTTGATGCAACAAGAGTTACTTTTATGGATGAAGCATAATGTGCTTGAGGATTTGGGTGATGGTTAATGAGGGGGTTAGAGCTCTTGCGAGGATTTTTTCCCACGTGCTAAACAAATGTCCCAACCATCTTTTGCATTTTGTCTTTTCCTTTTGTTGTGGATTTCTTATGCTTTTATCTTTCTTTTCGTTGCATCAACCCTTAGGGCTAATTTTTCTAGGGCCAAACTCAAGGATGAAGATGAAAGGTTGTTAATCCCATTGATCAATGACTACCAACTAGAAGAGTGGATATGAATAAAGGGGAAAGATCTAAAATGGTAATTATGGAATATATTGGACATGCTACCACAATCAATGCCTCCCCAATAGTGTCCTTCCTAAAACTATAAGGCCCCATAGGGGGTCTTGTTGGACTAGAGTGAAAGGCTAACCTCTCAGGTGAGGTGGGGGAACAAGAATACAATGAAGAGTGGTCAATTATTCAGTTTTCCCCTTATTAGTATTCCCATAACATCAAGTGAAATCACATGATTGCAAAATGTTGAAGTACCTATGGATGACCCACCCTCCTTCAAGAAGGAATAAAAGATGGGAGAGAGAAATATGACTACAAGAAGTAGTGGAGGATCTTGGCATCATGTTATGTGTTGATCATATGGGGCCATTGGTTGGTTGGCTATCCAAAGAAGAGAAATATTTTCTCTGATGGGTTACTCCCTTTTTGGTGGGTAATGGTTCCTTTGTGATGAAATCTGGAATATGCAGAGGACCACATATTTGATCCACTTGGTGGAGTTCCAATATACCTTGCAAGGAAGAGCATTTTGCTGGTACTTGAAATGCAAGTAGAGTGATCTTGTTAAATACATTCAATTGGGGGTTGATTTTGTGAAAGAGTTTCAAAAGTTGAAGCCTTAACTACTATGTATTCTAGAGTTGAAGGAAATCAAGCAAAATTTAGGGCAAAATCATATGGGAGTATCACCAATTATTTTTGTGATTTGATGAGTTGTATCTATTACTCAATCTAAGAGGTGTAACATATTGAGTGGGTTGTTGTTGGATAGCTGCCTCTCTTGTGAATGTTGTTACTACAATAGCGATTGTCTATGCATTGAGTAGCCTTAAAGTTTGTGATGTGGCTAGACACCATTGGTGGATTGGAAGAAGTTCCCATTCTACAATTGGCTTCTAGATGGTCTAACTGTAGTATCAATTGACCACTTTGTTTGAATAAATCCATGAATTGGTGAAAGGGAAGCAAAGTTCCAGGGTGGTGGTGTGGTGTTTGATATGAAAGATTAAAGAACACTTGCAAAACATTTACTACATGATTCAAAGATATACCATTTTTTGTGAATAAATCATTTGTGGGAAACGCAGGTGTTGGGATTTGTGAAGTATGCCAAAATGCTAGTCATGATCCTCTCCACTACTCATTACTACAAAACTATAGTAGTACTATAGCAGTTGTGCACTATGACTTCTACAAGGCAAACAATTATTGTACATAGGACCATCATGAATTACCCTCACTAGAAGCTTGGTTTGAGAAAAACTTGTTTGCGATTGAGTCTCTAGGGGCTAGAAATAGGGACCAAAATGAGAATCAAGAGAACAAAGTTTTGTGTAACGATGCAAATGTCCTCCACCACTGTCTTATAATTGTAATGAAGTGGGGTATATAACAAGAGATTCTCCACACTGTTTCCAGCCTTGCTTTGGGCATTATAGGAAAACTCGGTGCAATAAAGAAGATTTGTTGGAGTTGATTGACAAATAGGAGGTAGAGTAGTGCTTGTTAGAAAATGTAACTAGGTTTAGTCTTCATAATTGTAATTGTACTTGTATCTAAGTAAAATATTATGAAAAAGAAAAGAAAAGATAAATTTTTTTATTTTTATTATTTTTTCTAGATAAGCATGTTCTTCATGCTTCTAGGGCTTCT
Organism: Pinus taeda; assembly: GCA_000404065.3. NCBI lineage: Eukaryota > Viridiplantae > Streptophyta > Pinopsida > Pinales > Pinaceae > Pinus > Pinus taeda. Next base: position 222,838 of record APFE030936081.1, read on the forward strand.
AGAGTCAATAAGAAATTTTGTCATGAGTCAAAGTCCCTTTAGGGAAATTTGTAATCAAAATAAAATATTATTTTTGAGTCTAGAAGAGTCTATTTGACCCCCAAGAACAATTCGACCCTTCCAAGAGAAGTCGGCCTAAAGGAGGCCTAATTCGACCACATGGAAGGCTATAAAAGGAAGAGACTTCAACCTCATTTGCATAGATTCACTCAAAAGTTCGATCTCCAAGCAAGAGAAGTAGAAAGAAGTGCAAAGGTCATGAAGAAGAAAAGAAAGGAAAACAAGAAGAATATCTTTTTTATTTTGTCATATTTTTCTCAAACATGTGAAGTTTGAGGGCATCTATACAAGTTGTAGGGCCGAAAATCTCTGAAGCTGCAGGACCGAAATCTATGTGAAGGTGCAGGATCGAATTTCTGTGAAGCTGGGCAAGTTTTGATGTAATTGACCTTGTGAACTTTGACTTGTTTGTGGAAGGTTTCGTTGGAGTGCTGACTTATTGCTTGAGGAGGTCTTGATCTTGTTCTTTGGGTCTTGAATGTCTCACTTTGAATTGATTCTATAAGAAGAGAATATTTTTTCTAGGTTTTCCCCTTTGAGGGGTTTTTCCTTGGCTTGCAGTCTATATCTTGTGTTCATTTTTGTTCTTGTGATCTTCATGTACTTTGTGGTTTGGTAATTGCTTGATGAAGAAGAAGTAACAAAATAATTAAACGCCAACAAATCTCACAAGTAATTATCAAGTTAAGAGGAATCAAACCCTAATTTGATTTCTCAATTGTGCTAATAGGGCGAATTTTAAGTTCAAGATCCTCGGTGGTGACTTTACAGGTTGTGCACGCACAATTATCAATATCGTCACCCGCAGAGGGATAATGACTAGCATAGATGTGGGATTAAATTGAGCCCCTATTCATCAGGGTCCACAAACAACACTACATCTTGACATAGTTCGACAAGAGGCAATTTGCATGATGTAGTGGAGGTGATGTAGGAAGTTATTTGTGCATGTGTTGTACTTACAATGGATGCTATATATAACTTGTTGTCTATAGTTTGGTCACTAAGCCAATGCTTGAGCTTGCTAGTACAATCACTCCATTGGCATTCATAATCATATAATTTGTCTCATCCATTGATTCCTTGAACAAATGTTTCCCATTCTCTGGTAAACCCATTTAGTGCTATTTGCACAAGTTCACTGTCCTCTGGTTTCTCACCTACTGCTGCTAGCTCATCACGAATGTCTTGAATTCTGGTGAGATAAGGAGTCACGCCTTCACCATTCATCATCTTTGTGGTCCTCAGCTTCTCCTTGAGAATCATTTTACTATTCTCTAATGGATCTTGGTATAGCTTCACAACAACTTCCCACATTTCCTTTGTTGTTTCCTTTTCTGCAATATGTGGGACAATATGATCTTGAACTCCATTTAGGATCATCCTCTTATCCTTTGGCCATTTTTTTCTTGTAGGTTGCCTGTTGTTGGGGATCTATAGGTACGACAACAAAACTTTCTGCAAAATCCTTTAGTCCATGCTCATCCAACAAGAAAGTCATCCTAGCCTTCCACACACCAAGGTTAGAGGCATTGTCAAGTCTATCCTGATCTCTGAGTCTTGTTGTGGCCATCCTTGCGAAACTCAAAATCTGTGAAATAAATAGGAATCTCCTCTCTTTCCTGCTCAACCTTCCTTCTTCTACTCGCATTCCCTTCAGGAATGCACAGGTTGCTACTGCTTGCCCTATGGATGTCCTTCTCCAGTCTTCACACTGCATGCAACACCTCAACTGGGCAACTGGGAGTCACTGACTGAGTGGGCCCCTCTAACTTTAGTCTCTCCTCCTATTCTCGTGCTCTCTCCTTAGCTGCATGCTGCTTGTCCTGGCCAACTAATTTGAATTGTATCATTTTATTGTTTTTCATCTATCTCGATGCATTAAGAGTGGAAAAGGTGGAGGAATTAGTTCACGGGACTGTTTTTATTAACAGGACCCATTTTGGCAAAACGGGATCTAAAACCTTCCAGGAGCATTTTGAGGCATCAAATGACATTTTTTGGGGGTAAAAATTTTTCGCCTTAATGCTGCACCTTTTCATGCTATTCTACACACAGAGTTCATTCTAACGAGGTAAGAAGCGTGTCAATTGGAGTCTGTATGCGAAAGTTATGCCACTCAGAAATTGACCTTCCTATTTTCATCATCATGGTTTGAGAGGATGCCGCATCAACCCCTATTATTCATGGAAAAGGGGCTAGCCACGTGATTTTGATGTAAAAGACTCTAGAAGAGTCTATGTTGTAACTATGGTTAAGAGTTGAGGTAGTCAAACTTAACCACTAGTAGGCTATCGGGTTGTGTTATAACCAGGCCTAGGAGGAAGAGGCATTCCATTCTTTCTAGTGCATTTGTTCAATAGCTGAGCAAAAATAGCCAAGAAGGATAGGAGGTAGAGCACACAAAGAGGATTTGTGCACTGTAGCATCTCACGGGCCACATGCCATACTTCTTTGTTCCTGCAACCATATTTCCAGATAGAGAGAGCAGAGCGACCTCACCTTCCAGTTGGTTTTTCTCCCAAAAGGGTTTCCCAAAGCATATCTTGTGTCTTATGTGTGTGTGAGAGATTTTATTTTACTGTTCTCTATTTTCAACGTAATTTCCATTCACATGCATGCACTAATTATAGTAAAATTTACAGATCTAGAAATTTAATAATATTGTGATAATGTAGAATTTCATATTTTTAATATACTATTATCAAATCTATTGTGACGAACTGTCCAGTGGAATATCCATGATAGTTTACGAATCACCAACAACTAGTTGTAATGAAGCTTGAGAAACTGGATAAGCATCCTTCATGGGAGCCTTTTGCTTCTCTTCCTATGCTACACCCAGATCATGCTCCAAGGACTTCCTGAGAGCCCTTTCTTCCTAGAACTTCACATCACTTTTGATCACTATCTTCCTAAGTGCTGGAATACACACCTTGTATGCCTTAAATGTCTCGTTGTAGCCCACAAAACATCCCTTCTTTGTTGTGGGCTATAGCTTCCTCCGATTATTAGAAGACTCATGGAAGTAAACAACATTGCCAAAGATCCGAAAGTGAGACACGTCAGGCTTCTTGCTCGTGAAAGCCTTGTTTGGTGTGACTATGTCTAGCATCTTGTGTGGACTCCTGTTCTGCAAAAACACTACAATGTTGCATAGGTATCCCCTGGTTATGCAACATAGCCCTGGCTGCTCCAACAATGCCTCGGTTCTTGCGCTCAACCACCCCATTTTGCTGAGGGTTATGAGGTGCGGTGAGCTCTCTCTTGATGCCCTCATTGACACATAAGTCTTTAAAGGCATTGGAGATGTACTCCCCACCATTGTCTGACCTCAGCGCCTTGATCCTCCTACCAGTCTAGTTCTCCACCAAGGCTTTGAACTCCATGAACTTTGAGAAGCCTTGATATCTCCTCTTCATGAAGAAGATCCAAGTCTTTCTCCAGTGATCATCAATGAAGGTGATGTTATAGCACATATATCCTTTTTCTTTATTTTCTTTCGAGGATGTTCTTTTTCTATATATATATATATATAGATATGATACAAAAAAAAGAACAAAAGAGAATGGAAACAAAGTTTTGTATGATGTATTCAAAATTCAAATCCTTGCCAACCTATCAGATATCAAGCTATGTTTAAAAGAAGCTAAGGTTCAGGTTTATGTCATGTTCTGTATGTCAAGATGATTTCATAGGTGTAGCTTGATGCCTCCCAAACTATATAAATGTGGGTCTGCCCCGTTGAATAACTAAATTTTTAATGAACGCACAATTTTTAGGCTGATCTTGTAACACATACGACACTCACCATCGGACGGTAGGAGGGGGCCCGCACCTTGTTAAAGTTTAACATCGAAGGAGACCTCACGTTGAGCAGTTTTATTAACATCGCCCATTGCTTGATCAACGACTAGCACTAAACGTGGGACACCCCTCCCACCTATTCGAAACGACCAGAGGGGGGCCTCGCCTAGTGGTTTGTGGTTTTGGGAAAACCATGCGCCAAGTCAACCCATGCATCAAGCGAGCCTATCACATTAGAAGCCAACCATGTAATTGTACATGCCAGATGATGAGGTGGCATCCAACGTCACTCCCACATAGGTGTGACATAAAACAAACGTTAAAATATAGAATATTGCCAAAGTTTCAAATGTAAAAGGGGGTTTTTGCTTGTTTATTAACATATTGTTCTTATAGAATTGAAGAGTTGGACTAGTCACCACTTTGAGTTGTTGTATCATCCCTAGCATCACTCCAGCCTTCCTATCTCATTCATAGCTCTTTAATTTTGTCGAGTATTCTTAATTGCCTATGTTCTACTATATTGAGTCTTTTTTGTGTCTAGAATGATTAAAATGAAGAAACCTTAGCCCAGTGATTCATAGAACCCTGGTACCACTCCCTTGAAAAATCGAGAGTTTGACATTTATGATTGTCAATGCTCATTTGACCTTTTAACTATCCATCTATAGGCCTTAAATTGTTTCAATCAGTGAAATGACCTCTTTCATCTTGTTCAATCAGTTTCATATTATGTAATTGTCCCTACTGCTTCTGATTTTTCCCGAGTTTATTAGTGGGATGAAAGCCGCCTTTGTTCCTCAGAAGGGTTTTGTGATTTCTACAAAAAGGTGAAAATGTTCTTGAAGCCACCCCCAAGATTATTCGAAATGCTTTCCAATTTCCTACCACTGAAAAATCTCAACAATTCAGCGATGAAACATTGGTCCAAACTTATAGAGTTTTGCCTCAAAAGGACAATGAAAATTTATTCAAGATGATAGTGCTTTCAGGGTCCCAAATTCCCCAAGCAACTGCTTATTACCCCTTGACTGCATTTTTTGAAATCGCCCAACAAACCTTAGCTATGATTCTTTTTATTTTTGGGGAAGATAATACTTAAATTGTAAATGAGAAGGCCTTAGGTTTTCTTAGCTTGATGTTGTAACTTGGAATTACCTTGGACATTCCAACCTCCTTGGCTCATTTAATTGATTTTCAATTTCAACATTTCCGGAACACAAGATGCTTCAGATATCCGTCATATCTAGTACATTTACTTTTCTACCTATACACAACCAAATTCATCCATGTTGATTTAAATATGTTAAATGCATAAAAACAAATTCAGTCTGTGGTTGATTAGAAAAATCTAATTAGAAAGAAGGAGCAAAATGAAGGTTTTTCCTAGAATCTATCCTCTTCTATGTCTATTGTCTTTTCAGTCTTGAATGATCAACCTCCCCCCAAAATTTTACCTGAAATAGAAGAGTGGTTACAACTCAGTGTTGACACGAGGGTGGGGGAATTATTTCTCTTTGAAGATTACACAAATTTCAAATTATATTGAGAAAAAGTGCAACCCTACCATCTCCCAGTCTTTCTGCCTATTACCCACCACCAGTGGGTGACACCCATAGGAGGAATTTTCTCCTAGACTTTTAGTTCGCTGCCAACAACCCCCTTGCAATTACCAAATAGCTCAATGTGCCACCATTCTCTGCCACCCGAGCCAGCCCTTATGTCCCCTCGCCTATCTGTGATGATCGTATATTTGAAGGTGGGCCTTCCAACCCCGAAGGTATGGATTTTCGTTATCTAATCGGGTATTTTTGCTTACTAATTACGGATAAATCTGGACAATGGATTAGTGGGAGGAGAGAGGAAAACCGCCTTTTCGGGCGGGTAACCTCCATATTCCTAAGCCGCCCGAGATCGCATATGGACCATTGGATCAAAGATCTCGTAGATCGACGGTGGGGATTGCGCTAACGGCAAAAGGCAGACCCAATGTGATTATAGGGCAGATTCGATATAATGTGAAGTCTGATAAAAAGGATTTTGTCGATTTTTTGAAGGTTTTCCTGTGTATTTGGGATTTTGCCCAATACAATAATGCGATGCGATATGATGCCTAATGGCAGACCCGATAGGGATTTAGCGGCGAATGAATGGGATTTCAAGTCTGCAAATCACGCCCGATAGTGTTTTTGCAGACATTCTCTGTGTAATGGGATTCTCTCCATTTTTCTAATTTTTTCCTATGAAATGGCCCCGATTCCTTCTGTAACCGTTGCTGATCATCATGCCACACTGTAGCAGGCGTTTTTACAGGAAATGATGCGTTTTGAAGCGACAGAGCCGCAGAGGGACAATGAATCGCAGAGGAATGGCTAGGGAAGCCAAAAGTCCAGGAAAATGCCTCAAAAGAGCCAGAGAGCACGAGTGAGAGCAAAGGAGGAAGAAGCTAGCAGAAGCAGCCAGAGAACGCTAAAAGCAGAGCTGCAAAAGGTCACTGGAAGGTTGCCGAGGATCGCTTGGAGGTCAAGCGAATCACAGAGGCACGCAGAGGCCGAGAGCGAGAGCCTAGAGCCAGAAAGCCGAGAGCTTCATAGCCAGGGAGAGATGGTGTTCTGAGCCCATTGTTTCTATGTAAAACAGTGGAGTTGAGCCAAGAGCTTGTAAAAAGGACTTGCCATAATCCCAGAGAGCCTAGTTGAGTTGACTAGAGCTCAAGGAGACATAGCCCAAGAGTTTTGGGTGAACTCCCTATTAATTTGTTGTCTTATGTGTTTGCTTATTGTTGCGTTTGTCTACTGTCATATGTATTTACATATCAGCACAAACAACATAATTTTAAAAGCATATAAACAGTTTAAAACAAACATAAGTATACACCTATATTGTGAAGCACATGTTTAATTCCGCATTGGTTAATCATAAAGACCGGGAACATTTAAGATTTGGAAGTGGGAGAGGTCCTTGTAAGTTAGACAAGAAGCCTAAGTGCCCCATTTTCAGATCAAGAAGGGTGGAAAAAAAAAGTCCTGGGGTAACTCATGTACCACGATTGCTCCCTCCTACATCAATAAACCCATGTGTGGGCTTCCCTTATTATAATCACCCTTGTACAATGGCATGCGGCTTGGAGCCTTCCTGTGCTACCCCACTCTGTTCCATCATTGTTTCACATGACACCTGCCATTTGATGGATGTACTATGGACATGTCACTCCCTTAGAGGTTGAAAACACCTAATAGGGTCCTTGATTAATCTCTCTCGAACCTGGGGACACCTGTACATTCTAAAGCCCATTATGGAAGGGCATGCCACAATGAAGTGTCCACTTCAGCCCTTGACTTTTAAGCTTATTTACTCAATTGCAGTAATGAAATTGTTGTATTGGAAGGCGAGGAGATGCATTGGATTTTATACAAGATTGCAAGTGGGTCTTCATCTTGGGGTTTCGCCTCCCTATACGAGATCCAGGCCCTCCAGAGGGTCATAATAAAATTTGTAGGGTGAGCGTTGAGAGGAATGGGCCTCCTCCACAATAAAGTAGTGATTTCCGCACCATTGGATCCTTCAGCACCACATTTGGCTTACTCGTGCCCCACCCATACAACGATGATGATGATGATGATGATGATGATGATGATGTAATTGGCATATGATCTGGGGGCCCAGGTGGGGTTTTGTCCCACCTAGGGAGACATGGGAGGGCTTGTATCATAATTCTTGCCCTTATGGGTGGAGTATCGACATGTTGATCCAATTGGAGACCCATGAGACCATTCACTGTGCCCCACATCCACTTGGAGCACCACAAATGTTTTTCTTGGAAACCAAGGGGCCAACCCCTTGGTCATCATTATGAGAACCCTTTTCTTCGATTTGGCACATGGAGGACATACATTGGCTTTGCAACGACGCCTTTGCACCATGATTCTATCATTTCAGCCTCATTAGGAAAGCTTATTATTGTATTTTTGAGCTATTTGGTGGGCTTGTCACTAATAAGCGTGTTATTTGTCACATTAGAGTCATTTTTAGGGGTTTGTTAGGCAAATTAGACCAATTCGAATTGTTAGAGGCTCATATAAATACCAATGAGGCCTCATTTGTAACTCATCATCACTTGACTTGGATTAGCTCTCTCTCTAAAAGAGAATTTCACACTTTTTCTTGGTTGTCTATTGGAGATCACTTTTTGCATTTCGATATCTTTGGAGCTGAAATTTTCGTTCTCTCTTCGAGCCATCTTCTTGATCTTGGACTTGAATATATCTCTTGTTATTTTGTAAGTAGATTTTGTTAAGGAATTTTTGCTTATGAAATAATGTCTAATGTGTGGAAATTATGGAACTAGTTCTTGCTCTTTCATGCCCTAATTATTGAATATCATTGTAAAAGAATGTTAGAATGCAAATTTGTGCATGTTACTCATTGATAACAAGTAAATGAATGTTCCTAGTGGAGTAGAACTTGTTTTCTTTCCATGAAAGTCCATAAATCTTTGATGGGTAAATGCTAGAGAGTGCTTGCTAGGGCATCATTTTCTGGCCTCCTTGAAAACGATTTTGGCTGGCTTTCGAATCACAGACTCCATAGCGCAAGAACAAGGCATTGGTCTGAGCAAATTTGGTGATCAACCCCCTTTTCCTCTTCCTTTTTCTCCTCCCAAAATTTTTGGCCTCTCACCTAGACGTCCTTGCAAGGGCATCATGCGAATTTCTCTAGAAGGATGATTTTACACTTCCACTTGGACAAACTTCCCATGTAGTTCCACTAGTGTCTCCTCCAGAGGTTCACCAAGTTTCATGCTTTTTCAACTGTTTATTTGGAAGGCAACCTTTAACGTCATAGTGAGAGACTTGTTGAGGGTTACATTCAATCAAGATTTGATCAATTTTAACCCTTTCTTTGTCCCAGCTTGACTTAGGACCCTCCTTGGAGGTGTCTCTTTCATGGTAAATCTTAAAACCCTAAGCCTAGTCAGGGCACCCCTAGGTCTCTCTTGTGGTCCCAATCATCATATGATCTTTATCACACAAAACCTTTAAGAGATGTCCCTTTCTTAGGAAGCCTAGATCTAGGTGTACCTCTTTTATTGAACATCTTTTCACGTAGGTTTGAGCCTCCTACCCATAAGCCTTTCTTGGAGAGGCCTTCTCTTGCTTTTGAAGCAAGCTAGATATTATTTGAGCCTCTCCTTTGAATGTACTTTGGAAATAACATTATACATTGTTATTGACCTTATCATTTTAGTGATTTCTTTCATATTGGGACTCCTCCCATCAGTGAAATTCCATAAAGAGCAGGGGGCATTGACCGAGATTACAGTGGGTCCTTGTCCCGTTGTTGTCACTTGGTCTAGTAGTAGTCCCTTTAGAACCCCTCCTAAGACCCCTGCTAGATGGTGTGGTAACATTTTTGGTGTCGTTGTCGGGGACACAAGACGTGTCTTGTTTCCCATACGACAATATTGACATATCATTCTTGGCAACTCCATTGGAAGAAAAAAGCCCTAGTTCTCTTCATGGAATTCCAAAGGAAATGCTTGTAGGGTGAAGCAAGCATCTCTTAAGGCACCTTTGAATTCACCCTGGTTAAATTAATAAGATGTCTTTCTTTGATGGACATTGTTCGCATTCCTAGATGCCCTAAGCATCTCTCTTGGATTATCATACATGGGGTGCCCAAGTTTGATGGTGATCCACTATTTGCAGTTGATCATGTGGCAAGATTTGCCACAAATGCCTCAGAAGATGAATTAGTTCATCACAATGTCCCCACGATGCTAGTTATGAGATCCCTCCATGGTCATAATTCATGGTTACATATGTAAGAGTATCTCATCTATTGAAGCATTCTTTGGTCGCTTTCTTGAACATTTTCAGGGATGCCAAACATTAGATATTCAAAGAAAGCCTTCATTGAACATCATGAAGATCTTGGGAAAGTTGATCCCGATCCCCCTTTGAACTTTGATATCAATGATTACTTACATATTGAAGAGGGGAAATGGGAAGTTCATGGTCATCGTTTTGACAAGCACCCTATCTATGACACCGATGATGATGATACCAATGAGACCCTTGTCTTTCTTCACGATCCTGGGTATGTAGTTGAGTCTCATGTGGATCCTTTCCCCAGCGCTTGTTACACTATCACTAATAATGAGGTATCCTATCTCTCTCCCCTAAGTGTTATCATCATGGACAACCTGCTTGTTGTGTCTCTCCATGTCATCAATTACCCTTTCCTTCTGATCATGACCTTGTGGTGGCTACAAAGCTTGATATAAATGATAGGGACCATGACATAGATGATATGCCTGAGGTTTCTATTAATTGAAGATTTATGAACTTTATTGTTGATATTCTCTATCTTTTGGTTGAAGGAGATGATCATATTTTACATCCTTTAATTCCCTTTGCACCCATGATCCTCTATGTTTGGTCATTTTGTTTTCCCACCTCCCACCCTTTTGACCATTCCTGCCCTTACTTCTGGATTGATTGCATAACTAATCATATAGGAAAGTATTCTCACATTGATATAATGATATTTTGGTTGCATTGGCTTTACGATTACACCTAGCATTTGCTTGATGTAATATGCATGTTAGGGTAGGATGCATTGCATATTGATTCGTGCATTAGAACTAATGCCATGTGATATTATCATGCTGGATTAGGATGCAATTAGGTTAAAATTTGCATTTAAAATTAAATTTTATTTCTTGTTGATTTTATGGCCTAACGTAAGCATGGGCAATCATGAGATGCCATAAAAACATGCTGCCCCTTGTGCTTAGTCTTTGGTGTGTAGGTAATAGGTCTACGATCCTAAGAGATTGCTAGTGTTCTCATGACCTCCCCATCCGAGTACATTCGTGCACTCTACTTAGAGTTCATGTCCCAGTTGGAGCCAGATGTTACCCATCACTAGTGGGTGACGCCCATAGGAGGCATTTTATCCTAGACTTGTCTTCAGCCGACAACCAACAACTCCTTGCAGCTACCAGATAGCTCGATGTGCCACCATTCTTTGCCACCCGAGCCTGTCATTATGTGCTCTCGCCCATCTGTTATGATTGTATGTTTGAAGGTGGCTCTTCCAACCCCTAAGGTATGGATTTTCAATATGTAATCAGGTATTTTTGCTTATTGATAACATACACATCTAGAGATGGATTAGTGGGGGGATTAAAAAAAAAAGAATGGGCTTGGTCTGTACTCTTGTCCCCTTGTCCAGTTGGGTGGTTAGTTTTGTATCCTAGTCCCGTGGGATATCCTTTATTGCCTACTAGCTTAAGGAGTCATGCTACATGGGAAAACCCAATTTTCGCTGCGTGGTCTCGCTTCCTGACAACACATACATCACTCTCCTCCGCTCATTATACCCCCTTTTCACATACTTCCCATCATGGTTTACACTTGTCCATTGGGTCCACAAGGAGTTGGTTCCCCCTCCCATTGTCCACACTTTAGGTCAGGCTTGGAATGATGCCTTGAAGGTTGATGCAACGAAAAATAAAGTTAAAAGCATAATTTGCACACCTACAACAGGAAATGTACCATAAAATGAAAAAGATGGTCGGAACACAAAAATTTAGTACGTGGGCAAAAGCCAAACATGATCTCTACCCCTATCATTAGGGTCATCACCCTGGTTCCTAGGGCCCCTATGTGAGCCCCCTGCATCATTAAGGAACCCATGATTGTCCCAACCCTTGGTTTGTGATGAACTTCTCATCCTTAAGAGGATAATCACTACTATATCATACGCATCATGCTCTCATTCCCTTGAGCCCCAATTAGTTATAAGAGAGAAAATCAATAAAAAGAAAAAGATATATGAAGAAGGGTGGAAAAAAAAGGCCCAGGGTAACTCATGTACCACGATTTCTCCCTCCTACATCTGTGGACCGATGTGTGGGATTCCCTTATTATAGCTTCCCTTGTACCCTGGAATGTGGCTTGGAGCCTTCCCCTGCTACCCCACTCTGTTCCATCATCGTTTCACATGACACCTACCATTTGACAGATTTACCATGGACCTATCACTCCCTTAGAGGTTGAAACCACCTAATAGAGTCCTTGATTAACCTCGCTCTTGAACCTGGGGACACCTATATTTTCTAAAGCCCATTATGGAAGGGCATGCCACTATGAAGCATCCACTTGTGCCCTGATTTGTAAGCTCATTTACTCAATTGCACTAATGAAATTGTTGTATTGGAAGCTGAGGAGACGCATTGGATCTTATACATAATTGCAGATGGGTCTTCATCTTGGGGTTTGGCCTCCCTATACGGGATCCAAGTTCTCCAGAGGGTCATAATAGCATTTGTAGGGTGAGCGTTGAGAGGCATGGGCCTCCTCCACAACAAAAAAGTTATGGCCACACCATTGGATCCTTTAACACCACATTTGGCTTTCTCGTGCCCCATCATACAGAGATGATGATGTACTTGAACCACATTGCTGAGTCAGCCACACGCTTGTACTAAACACTTGGCATATGATCCTGTTAGAATATCAGAAAGGCAAAAATAATTTCTTATTCTTGATAATTACTTGTGATGTTTCTTATTATTACGATTCTTTATATCTTCTTTCTTTTAGTTCATCAAGCAACTACCAAAGTAGCAACACATAAAGCAATAAACACCAGATGTAGGCACTATGCCAGGGAAAAACCCCCCTCGAAGGGAAAACTCAGTCAAGAAATTCTTCCTTTCAATGGTATTCTTTGAGACTCTTCACCCTAGACCAAGACCAGACCTTCCCTCCACACCAAGTCAGCCTCCCAGAATTTCGACCACTTTCGAATAACTTCAACTAGGCAGCGGCTTCCAACAATTGGCCACTTCCGGCAACAAAGAAACTTGGAAGACTTTGATCTCCCAATCCAAGGCACGAAATAGAGAGAGAGAGGCACCAAAATTTTGATTTTTCTTTTCTCCTTATACTTCTCCAAACTCGCACTTACTTCAGCTTCCCGACAACAGACTTCGCACTTTTCCAAGCTACAAGAGATATCGAACTTCTTGTGAGAGAGAGTGTTCCAAATGAATTCGATGTGCTTGTATTTGTAGGTTCCATGTGAGGTCAAATAGTCTTCTTAGGCCGACTTGATCTTCTTCTAGGCCGACTTGGTGTGGAAAATACATAAATTATATTTGACTCAATACTTAACCTTTTTACATGATTCAAAAGCCCAAGAAGGGTCTCTTTAAAAGTACAATGGCTCTATTGACTCAGAATAAATCCTAGAGGTCTTCAATGGGGACTTTGACCTAAAACATGGTGACCCAAGCATGAAACCCATGCTTTAATAAGTCAAAAAAATAACAATAAAAATCTTTCTTTATTCTTTTGACAAGTACATTACATGATGACTCAAATACATTAAATGAAGACCGAACCTAGTTACATTTTCCAACACTCCCTCTTAACTAGGGAGGTATTCATTGTATACAAGTACAATGGAAGATCTCAAACTATATGAACAATGAAGAACTTTAGGCACCACAATGCCATGGACTAGATTCTTGGCCAGGGAAACCTATCCATTGGTCTCTCATTAATTTAGGCACTGCAATGCCACAGAATAGATTCCTGACTAGGACAATCTATCCATTGGTCTCTCAACAATTTAGGCATATCAATGCCACAAACTAAATTCCTGACTACGACAATCTATTCGGGTGGGAATAAGATGGACTCAAGCTTTCAACCTCTCTAGGTACCATCAGGCTTACTTGCTAACCATCAACCCATAAATCCAGGTACGTGTTAGAGCTCAATGACCAACACCACCTTTCCAACTTCGGGACTTAGACATCAACGCTAAGTGTCAGTGGGATGTCCTCCCAGGCCATGCTTCACTCACAAAGCCTCAACACCCCTTGATCCAATAGATCAATGTTAAAATTGGAAACTAGGGCAAAACTTCATGTGGGTCATCTTATTTATGGTTGATAATATCTTTATTAGATTCCTCTCGTCGAGAGGTGTAGGATTGATATAAAGATCATCCGATTCTGATAAGTATTCACGGGGATATGAATTTATTTTGATTATGGAATTATTATCAAGCCAACCTACAACTCATGTAGGCTCAGAAGCCCAACAGTCGCATCTATTCACACACAAATGTTGTGTATAAATATATAAGGGCTTTTCCTCATTTGGACTCACCCATCTCATCACATCTCTCTCTCTCTACTGTGTAGAAAAGAGTCTCTTCTCTACTACGCAGAAAAGGGTCTCTCTCTCACACATGTGAAAGCGGAAGCTGCTGAAACTGAAGTTACAACTGCATAAGTAAAGTTTGACCTGCGTGGACTAGAAGATCTCCTCATCTAAATTGCGTTGTAGGTTCATTTAAACCTCCTTTGAAAGCCGCAACTTTTGGTGGGGGAATCAGGTCAATCCAACGGATGGTTTGCAAGATATCCACTGACCTAGTTTGAAGGAAGCTGCTAAAACTGAAGCTGCAACTGCAGAAGTGAAGTTTGACCTGCGTGGACTAGAAGATATCCTCATCTGAACTGTGTTGTAGGTTTATTTGAACCTCCTCGGAAAGCTGCAACTTTTTGTGGTGGAATCAAGCTGATCCGACGATCGATTTGTGAGATATCGTCTGCCCTAGTTTGATGATGAAGTTGCTAATGCTGATGCTGCTGATCTAGGGTTTGCTATTACTGATATAAATCAGATTTATTGTACTATTCTCTCTGCTGAATTATTGAAGTTAAAAGAAGATTTGATCAAAGGGTTTCCCCACACATTGTGGGGTTTGTCCCTGGCTAGCTGCCACATCTTGTGTCTCTTGTCTTGGCTTGTTTTCTGTCGATTGTTTAATGTTTTATCTGCACTTTACTTTATGTACATGTTATTGCTAATCTGTGGAATATAATAAGGAAAAGAAGTAAAGTGTTATAAGCATAGAACATACCATAACTTAACATGGTATCAGAGCTGAGGTGAAGACAAAGCCCAAGCAAGAGCAAGAGCAATCATCGAAGAGAAGATTGACAAGGCTATCCTAAAGAACTGTGGGGTCCTCAACACTCTTTCCTACCGAAGACAAGCTCTGTGAGAACGCTGACTATCATGGATGGAAGATGTCTATCAATTTAACCCTAGAAGATCAAGGAGTCCTGGACCATGTAAGAGGCAATATTGTTGAGCCTCCATCAAATGCATCCGCTGCTGCTTGGAAAAAATGGAAAAACGGAGAAGTCAAAACAAAGAAGATCATCTGGGACTCTATCGACAAGCACTTGGTGGCCTACATATCTGAACTGGGCACCTCCAAGGAAATATATGATAGACTAGTGAGTTTATTTAAAGTTAATGATGCAAATCAAGTTTTGTTTCTTACAAATAAGTTCAGGGAAATCAAGGAGGGTAAAGATGAGAGTATGAAATCATACTTCTTAAGAATCACTGAGATCAAGAACGATCTCCTATCTATTGGGGAGACAGTTATTGACAGAGAAATGGCACTCACGACTCTTGGAGGATTACCATCCGAATGGTACGTGTTCAGGGCTACTCTTATGAACAATCATGTAATTCCTGGGCTCAAGGAATTAATGGCTAGATGCATTCAAGAAGAAACAAGGGTAGAAGAGCAAGAAATGCCCATGCCTAAAGGTCCTCCTGCTGCTTTTCTTCTCATGCTAAGAAAAGAAATAATTCCGGGACTAAATCAAAAGGAAAGGTTGGACCTAAGGGTGGAAGAAAAGGACAATGTTACATCTGTGATAAAGCAGGTCACTACGCAAGGGAGTGCGCTGATAGAAAGGACTCACACCGGGACGATGATCAAAATCCCTCTGATGGTAATCAAAAGAATGACAATTTCAGTAGCAAAGGTAAGAGGAGCGCTGGGAATCAAGGAAGAAGCATTCAAGAAGGCTAGAAATTCCAGGATGTATTAAATGCACCTGACCTCTGAAAGAACCTGGTTTCCATCTCGGCAATGGAAGACAAAGGCTACAAGGTAACCTTCAGCGATGGCAAGCTACGTATATGGAAAAATAATGTTAAAGATGCTTTCATTCTTGGGTTTCAAGTTGATTCTTTATATCAAGTCAGTGGATGTCTGCTAGGTGTCATGTCTTATGACACATCTCTTTAGTCTGAACTTTGGCATCGGAGGTTTGCCCACCTTCATTATAAGGCTCTACTCGGTGTAAGACAAATGGTGACAGGTATGCCCGAATTTTGAGTATAGAAATAAGTTGTATGTCTAGGATGTGCCGAAGGAAAGCTCAAAAGGGGACCATTCCCCTCAAGCCAAAGCAAGACCTCCGATATATTACAGTTGGTTCACTCAAGCATATCTGAGGCTGGCATTCAGAGGGAGACTACTACACCACATACTCCTGAGCAAATGGTGTGGCGAAAAGGAAGAACCGTACGATTGTGGAAGCTGTCTCTATGGGTAGATGATGTAACAATGCCTTATGTGGAGGAACTCATGGATCCTATTTATCCACCTGAGCCTTCTTCTTTTAAGAAGAGGCCTTCATGGCTTAGGGGGATACTTGATGATGTTGACGGACATGCTGCACCCCGAGGAACCTTCCGTGAAAGTAAGAAACCTAACAGGTATTAGGGATACTTGACCATCATGAGCACGATCATACAAAATGAGCCTTCATCATTCTTAGATGTCGTCAAGCATCAAATATAGAAGGATGCTATGACCGAAGAACATGAGTCTATTATGAAGAATGATGTCTGGGAAGTAGTTCCCAGACCCCCAGACGAGAAAGTTGTCACTTCTAAATGGCTTTACAAGATAAAGCATGCAACAGATGGACGTACGGAATAGTATAAAGCACTTTTTGTTGTTTGTGGTTTCTCCCAGAAGGAAGGTATAGACTATGATGTGATATTTGCACCTATTGCCAGACATGTGACCATCTGCTTGATCGTAGCCCTTGTGGCTTCACAAGGATGGAACCTACATCAGATGGATGTCAAGACCGCGTTCTTGCACAGTTCGATCAAAGAAGAGGTCTACGTGGAGCAACCCGAAGGATTTGAGGTTTATGATCGAAAATCTCATGTATGCAGGTTGACGAAGGTTCTCTATGGGCTGAAGCAAGCACCCTGAGCATGGTATGAGAAGATCGACAACTACTTGATGAAGCTGGGATTCGCTAGGAGTGAAGCCGATCCTAACCTTTACTTTAAGGTTGAAGATGACAAACCTCTCATATCGGTGCTGTATGTGGATGACCTCTTTCTGACAAGTGCATACCCTCTCATTCACAAATGTGAGAGGGAGTTGGCTTCTGAATTTGAAATGAAGAACTAAGGACTTGAAGTGTGGCAGAAGCCATGGGAATTTTCCTATCTCAAGGAAAATATGTGGTGAAGATATTGGAAAAATTCGGTATGATGGACTGCAAGCTTGTGACTACCTTGAGGATCTTAACTTTTAGAAGTTATATGGTAGTGATGTCGGACCAGATTTGGGAAATGCCTCTGAGTTTCATAAACTCATTCGCATTGATGTTCTTGGTGAACCTCTGTTCGAACATATGTTTTGCAGTTAGCATTGTGAGCTCATAGTTGGTTGAGCCTCACTGGATTGATGCCAAGAATCTTTTGAGATAGCTTCGTGGCACAATTACTAAAGGGTTAAGATACACTATTGGAGATGTGAGACTACTTGGATATACTGATGTTGATTCGGCAGGTAGTGTGGTGGATCGTAAGAGCACTTTCAGGTGCTGTTTCACCTTGGGATCTGCTTCTATATCCTGGATGAGTAGGAAGCAGAAGTCGGTGGCTTTGAGCACCGCCAAAGCAGAGTATATTGCTACTAGCATAGCCTCATGTGAGGCAGTATGGTTGCGAAAGCTCTTCAGTGAGTTGTTTGGATTTACATTGGATACCACCGTGATCCTATGTGACAACCAGAGGTGGGATTCGATTATTGAGGAATCCCATATTCATCGATTGCTCTAGCGGATGGACATCATCTGGGATATGGTAAGTCGATGAGCAAGGAGGCTTCATCGCATTAAGATGATGTATAGGTCGATAAACCTTGTCAAAGCCCCGAGGAAATATCTAATCTGTGATTTTCCCAAACGACATGGAGTCATTAAGAAACACTTGTACAAGGGTCCTGCCTGTTGCATACATTGAGCTCTGGGAGCTCTGAGGGCTCGCGGTTCTTACTGGAGCAACATATGACCACAGGGTGACTCACCCTCCCCTGGTGGCGCGCACTGGAACAAGATGATTCACTCACTTGTGGGACAAGATGATTCACTCTCTTGTGGAACAGGATGATTTGCTCTCCTGTGTAGCATGATGATTAGTTCTCTTGTGAGGCCTGGATTGATGTGTTCTACATGGTAATTGTAGCAGGATTGATGTGTTCTCCTGTGAGGCTTGGATTGATGTGTTCTCCATGGCCATTGTAGCAAGATTGATGTGTTCTCTTGTGAGGCCTGGATTGATGTGTTCTCCATGGCGATTGTAGCAAGATTGATGTGTTCTCTTGTGAGGCCTGGATTGATGTGTTCTCCATGGTGGCTTGGATTGATGTGTTCTCCATGGCGGTTGTAGCAGGATTGATGTGTTCTCCTATGAGGACGGGATTGATTAGTTCTCCTGTCGAGGCATCCTACCCATGTAGTCTGGGACTCATGGGAAGTACCTCTCATCTGATCAATGAGCAGGGAAATGAAGTTAGGGACCGGACACATCGTTGTATCTACCATACTCCCTACACTAGGATGACCTCCATTGATCTGGGACCAGTGGTAGGAGTTGTACCATACTATGACACTAACTTCGGGTCGGTTGAGACTGGTCTGGGACCAGTGGTACATACTTTGACACTGAATTCATGTCAGTGCAGTACTGGTCTGGGACCAGTGGGAGTGGTACATACTATGACGCTGACTTCGGGTTGGTTGAGACTAGTCTGGGACCAGTGGTACACGCTTTGAGACTGCGATACTGGTCTGGGACCAGTGGTACACGCTTTGAGACTGCGATACTGGTCTGGGACCAGTGAGAGTGGTACATACTATGACGCTGACTTCGGGTCGGTTGAGACTAGTCTGGGACCAGTGGTACACTCTCTGAGACTGCAATACTGGTCTGGGACCAGTGGTAGGAGTTGTGCTTACTATGAAGTTGACTTTGGGTCGGTTGAGACTGGTCTGGGACCAGTGGTATGCACTCTGAGACTGACTTTGAGTCAGTGGAGGATGATATTGGTCTGGGACCAGCGGAGTTGTACTTACTATGACGCTGACTTCGGGTTGGTTGACATTGGTCTGGGACCAGTGGTACATACTCTGAGACTGACTTTGAGTTAGTATGATACATCCTCGATCATTTCTTCTTCTTCATAATTTAGACAAAAGTAGAGCAGAACAAAACAAAGCAGAGCAGTGCTTAATAGAACAGAGCCGTACAGATTAGTACAGGGCAGAACAAGACAAAGCAAAACAGGCAAAATAGAGCAGAGAAGGGCAAGGGTTGGGCTGTATAGGGTAGTGCATTTGATGGATGAATAGTAACAATTGATAGACAGATTGCAGATGAAGTTCTCCCTAGCTGAGAGGGAGTGTTAAAATTGGCAACTAGGGCAAAACTTCATGTGGGTCATTTTATTCATGGCTGATAATATTTTTATTAGATTCCTCTCGTCGAGAGGTGTAGGATTGATATAAATATCATCCGATTCCAATAAGTATACATGGAGATATGAATTTATTTTGATTATGGAATTATTATCAAGCCGACCTACAACTCATGTAGGCTCAGAAGCCCAACAATCGCATCTATTTGCACACAAACGTTGTGTATAAATATAGAAAGACTTTTCCTCATTTGGACTCACTCATCTCATCATATCTCTCTCTCTCTCTACTGTGTAGAAAAGAGTCTCTTCTCTACTACGCAGAAAAAGGTCTCTCCCTCACACATGTGAAGCCGAAAGTCACTGAAACTGAAATTGCAACTACAGAAGTAAAGTTTGACCTGCGTGGACTAGAAGATCTCCTCATCTGAACTGCATTGTAGGTTCATCTGAACCTCCTCTGAAAGCCGCAACTTTTGGTGGGGGAATCAGGTCAATCCGACAGACGGTTTGCAAGATATTGACTGCCCTAGTTTGAAGGAAGCTGCTGAAATTGAAGTTGCAATTGCAGAAGTGAAGTTTGACCTGCGTGGACTAGAAAATCTCCTCATCTGAACTGCGCTGTAGGTTTATCTAAACCTCCTCGAAAAGCCGCAACTTTTGGTGGTGGAATCAAGCCGATCTGACAGTCGGTTTGTGAGATATCGTTTGCCCTAGTTTGATGATGAAGCCGCTAATGCTGATGTTGCTGATCTAGGGTTTGCTACTGCTGATATAAATCAGATTTATTGTACTATTCTCTTTGTTGAATTATTGAAGTTAAAAGAAGATTTGATCAAAGGGTTTCCCCACACATTGTGGGGTTTGTCCGTGGCTAGCCACCACATCTTGTGTCTCTTGTCTTGGCTTGTTTTTTGTCGATTGTTTAATGTTCTATCTGCACTTTACTTTATGTACATGTGATTGCTAATCTGTGGAATATAATAAGGAAAAGAAGTAAAGTGTTATAAGCATAGAACATACCATAACTTAACAATCAAGGACCACAAATTGCTCCCAATCAAACTGATCGGTAACCAACATGCTATCAAAAACCTTAGAGAGATTTACTTGTACAAACAAAACCCCAATCAATAATATACTTTCACATGTACATAATCAAATACATAACTCCGAGGTCATTCTAGATGTTGCTTCTCAACTCAGTAGGACTATCAACCGAATCTTTGACAAAAGATTCCTTAATCATATACTTTCCTTTCCTTCTTCTCATGTAGCAACATATCCTCCAAAATTCATTAATCAAAGCCAGGCTATGCCCTCCCTCTCAACTAGGAAGAATCTCTTCATCCAGACTCCCTCTTAATATTAGGGAGATCTCTTCTATTCAAGCTTCCTCAGGGAGATCAACTTCTTCTTTTCATCATCAGAGAATCTTTTGTGGCTTCTAGCCATTTCATCAGAGTTATCATTATCCTCATCATGCTTACATCAACGAGCATCTTCATGATATTGAGGATTGTGTACCTGCATAACTTAGAGAGAAAGTACAACCAAATCTATAGAAGCATGAAGCTAGCCATATCAGAATCACTAAATCATTTCAACTTTATACATATCAGATACGCAGACTTGATTACAAATAAGAGATATATACTCTTCAACATCTTGCTAGGGACTTTGTCATAAACTCTAGACTACATCATAATCAACTTTCATTACATCTAGGGTTTCAAAGTTTCTTCCAAAGGTATGACATACCTTACTACAACATATAGAAAACCCTAGAAACAATTCGAATATAAGGCATCTAACAACTTTTCAAAATTCATATGTTAGACTTCTCACTAGGGTTTCATACAAATCCTAGATTTCATACAAAAGAGTCAATGAAAACCAATCATAGCTTAGTCATTAACATGACCAGCTTCTACTAGGGTTAGTTGCAAACCTTAGATTTTCGATCAACCATCGATCCCAACCAAAACTCAGATTTCAACAATCTTATGCAAATCTCAAATTATCGTATTGTCATCATATATCAGAGATTTTTTTACTTCTACTAAGGTTCAACTACAAAACCCTAGAATTCCATTTTCACATTCTCAACAACCATTAAATAAATAGATCTCAGATTGTTATATCACACATACTAAACAATTTAACTATTACTAGGGTTTAGATGCAAAACCCTAGATTTCCAAATATCATCATCCTAGAATCTTAGACAAGGACTTATATTAAATTCTAAGACTTATGACCATCAGGTCAACACACATATCTAGGAATTCATAATCATTCATAAGCATATCATATGTCTGACAACATTAATACATCTGACCTAGACCAAGCTAGGGTTTTGACCAAAAGGACATATCTATACATACCTAGGGTTTCATCATCATGCAAAGGCATTTCATATCATGTGTTAGTCAAGCCCAACTTCACAAATATCAATAGAAGTTAGATATATAACAAACTTGAATAGACTAGGGTTTGATCGGACAAACACACACATAGCAAGGAAATCATTTCTAAGACATTATAAGGGTCTTGCTTACACATTCCATCAAACCCTAATGAGTTAGGGTTTCAATATAGGAATATAGCAAACCCAAAATTACCAAAAAATCAAAGGTTGGGGATTTTTGACCTTATCATTCAACCCTAAGTTAGGCTTTCCTAATCATACTAGAATCCTAGACATGACATCATCAATAAAAACTTCAAATGGCATTTCACAATAGCCCTAAGCAGATTAAGGTTTCAGACATTCACATTAGCATACCCTTCGATTAGGGATTTCTAGAGCTTGTCTAGGGTTGTACAAAGTCAGTTAAGAATATGGGTGGGGTGGGTAGATTTATCAAGTGATGAATCACCCAAAACAAGAATCATTATTATTCAATATAGCTAGACATAACAATGTTAGTAATAGGCTGTCAAATGAATAAACCTTTAATTAAAAGAAAACAATGTATTATAGTTTAAGGCATACCTTTGCTTCTTGACAAACCTTTCCTTGGGTAGCTCTTTCCAAACTCCTTGAGGATATAGCAGATGTTTTCCTAATCAAGACAATAGAGGGAGAATGGTGATTAATATTAATATAATCAAAACTTAAACAAGTACATGAAACCAAAAGTTGAAAGGACATGAGATACTTATCTTTGGGAGTTGTTGGGGGTTCCCTCCAAAGCTTGAGGGATACCTACAAACTTATAAAAACAATTAAAATGTCTTATCCAAAATATGTTAAAAATCTATGAATTCTAAAACATAAAAATATAAAATAAGATATTTAAGGCTACAAGAATAGGACTTGGTAGTGTAAGTCCCTAATGTCAGATTCTTTGGGCTTGGCTTTCTTTGAGTCTCCTTCCTCAACAAAGTTAGCATGATTTCTATCTCTTTTCTTATTCTTTGGATTGTCGGGATAGTCACTCTTGTAGTGACCCTTATGGCATTGATAACATTCTATCTTGGACATGTCAACTTTCTTCCTTGGTCCTTTTGATTTCTTTCCTTTATGTTGAATAATGTAGGCATGTGATACTCCTTCAAGATTGGCAGCTAATGAGATCCTTAATTCTTCCTGACTACAGGCAGTCCATAGTTCTTCAAAGGTGGGAGCTACGTTCCAACGGTTAAGTCCTGCAACAAATGCACCCCAAGTAGGTGGTAATCCTAATAGGGCAGTGAAAACGAGTTCTTTGTCTGGAATAATTTCATCAATGGCCAAAATATCATCCTTATTTCTTGCTATCTTCACAAAGAATGATGCCACTCTGTCTTCTTTAGTCATCCTTGTAGCCCTTAGCTCATTCTTCAAACTTGCTACTTGAGCAGTTCTTAATAGTAAATAACTTTGACAAGGCTTCATACATTTCCCAAGCATGATCGATGTTATCTATGAATGGGACAAGGTTGTCCTGTATTCCTTCTACCATTAGAGTCATGGCCACCAATTCAAGTTCCCTGAATTTCACTTTGTCAGCATCACTGGAATCCTCTGTAAGCTTCTTTACTTTTCCTTTGACCAAGTCTAGTACCTTGTTCTTTTCAAGGATGAGGTCAATCCTCTACTTCTAGGACATGTAGTTTGAGGCCCCTTCAAGTTTGTTTTCTCCCTTGATTGTGTTAGACATCTTCCTTGAATATAGTAGATTCCTTCCTTAAGATAATCCTTTGGAATGGTTCCTTGATCAAGCGCTTGAGACTACCTATTTCTTCCTTTTTCACCGAAGCTCTGAAATCATGTTAGAAATTCAGAAAAGCAAAAATATTTTCTTATTCTTGATAATTACTTGTGATCTTTCTTATTATTACAATTTTTTATATCTTCTTTCTTTTAGTTCATCAAGCAATTACCAAAGCAGCAACACATAAAACAATAGACACCAGATGTAGGCACTATGCCAGAGAAAAAACCCCCTCGAGGGGAAAACCCAGTGAATAAATTCTTCCTTTCAATAGTATTCTTTGAAACTCTTCACCCTAAACCAAGACCAGACCTTCCCTCCACACCAAGTCAGCCCCCCAAAATTTCAACCCCTTTCCAACAACTTCGACTAGGCAACAACTTTCGGTAATTGGCAACTTCTGGCAACAGGGAAACTTGGAAGACTTTGATCTCCCAATCTAGGGCATGAAATAGAGAGAGAGAGGCACCAAAGTTTCAATTTTTCCTTTCTCCTTAGACTTCCCCAAACTCGCACTTACTTCGGCTTCTCGACAACAGACTTTGCACTTTTCCCAGCTAAAAGAGATATCAAACTTCTTGTGAGAGAGAGTGTTCCAAATGAATTCAATGTGCTTGTATTTATAGGCTCCATGTGAGGTCGAATAGTCTTCTTAGGCCGACTTAACCTTTTTACATGATTCAAAAGCCCAAGAAGGGTCTCTTTAAAAGTACAATGGTTCTATTGACCTAGAATAAATCCTAAAAGTCCTCAATGGGGACTTTGACCTAAAACATGGTGACCCAAGCATGAAACCCATGCTTTAATAAGTCACAATAGTAATAATAATAATTCTTTTGTTTATTATTTTGACAAGTACATTACATGATGTCTCAAATACATTAAATGAAGACCAAACCTAGTTACATTTTCCAACAAATTGAGGGGCCCAGATGGGGTTTTGTCCCATCTAGGGAGACATTGGAGGGCTTGTATCATCATTTTTTCCTTTATGTGTGGAATTTGACATGTTGATCCAGCTGGAGACCCATGGGACCATTCACTGTGGCCCCACATCCACTTGGAGCACCACAGGTGTTTTGTTTGGAAACCAAGGGGCCAACCCTTGGTTATCATTATAAGAGCCCTCCTCTTCGATTTGGCACATTGGAGGATATATATTGTCCTTCCAATGACCCTAGAAATGATATCTAATATAATGCACTGCGTAATCCCCCATACTTAAATTCAAAAAGAGTCAAGGGATCTCTACTTGAATGGTTCATGAGGCACAATACTTGCTAAGGTTTTGCAAATGGGTAGCAAGCTAAGTGGGCTTGATTGTGGGAAAAACTCCACAGTTAAGCGCGCTTGAGCCAGAGGAGTTCTGGGATGGGTGACCTCCTGGGAAGTCCTGGTTACCGGGTGCAACCCCCGGAAGTGATGATTGATGCTATGTGATTCGTTCTCCACATTTCACTAGTTTCAATCCCACTTCTTCACCCCTGTGAGCATCACCCGATGCAATGAGTGCTAAGTGAACTATTCAAAAATCATGAGAAATTAGTCAGTTACGACTAACCCTCATGGAAATGGTCATACGTTTGAATTTCTTAACGCATTTGAATCCCAAAATGATATCTAATATAATGCACTGCGTAATCCCCCATACTTAAATTCAAAAAGATTCAAGGGATCTCTACTTGAATGGTTCATGAGGCACAATACTTGCTAAGGTTTTGCAAATGGGGTAGCAAGCTAAGTGGGCTTGATTGTGGGAAAAACTCCACAGTTAAGCACGCTTGAGCCAGAGGAGTTCTGAGATGGGTGACCTCCTAGGAAGTCCTGGTTACCGGGTGCAAGCCCCGGAAGTGATGATTGATGCTATGTGATTCGTTCTCCACATTTCACTAGTTTCAATCCCACTTCTTCACCCCTGTAAGCATCACCCGATGCAAAGAGTGCTAAGTGAACTATTCAAAAATCATGAGAAATTAGTTAGTTATGACTACCTCTCATGGAAATGGTCATACGTGAATGACTTACTTAACGCAGTTGAATCCCAAAATGATATCTAATATAATGCACTGCGTAATTCCCCCATACTTAAATTCAAAAAGAGTCAAGGGATCTCTACTTGAATGGTTCATGAGGCACAATACTTGCTAAGGTTTTGCAAATGGGGTAGCAAGCTAAGTGGGCTTGATTGTGGGAAAAACTCCACAGTTAAGCGCGCTTGAGCCAGAGGAGTTCTGGGATGGGTGACCTCCTGGGAAGTCCTGGTTACCGGGTGCAAGCCCCGGAAGTGATGATTGATGCTATGTGATTCGTTCTCCACATTTCACTAGTTTCAATCCCACTTCTTCACCCCTGTGAGCATCACCCGATGCAATGAGTGCTTAGTGAACTATTCAAAAATCATGAGAAATTAGTCAGTTACGACTACCTCTCATGGAAATGGTCATACGTGAATGACTTACTTAACGCAGTTGAATCCCAAAATGATATCTAATATAATGCACTGCGTAATCCCCCATACTTAAATTCAAAAAGAGTCAAGGGATCTCTACTTGAATGGTTCATGAGGCACAATACTTGCTAAGGTTTTGCAAATGGGGTAGCAAGCTAAGTGGGCTTGATTGTGGGAAAAATTCCACAGTTAAGCGCGCTTGAGCCAGAGGAGTTCTGGGATGGGTGACCTCCTGGGAAGTCCTGGTTACCGGGTGCAAGCCCCGGAAGTGATGATTGATGCTATTTGATTCATTCTCCACATTTCACTAGTTTCAATCCCACTTCTTCACCCCTGTGAGCATCACCTGATGCAATGAGTGCTAAGTGAACTATTCAAAAATCATGAGAAATTAGTGAGTTATGACTACCTCTCAT
>APFE030936081.1:250000-281185 GCA_000404065.3 Pinus taeda
CTGCACGATAATTGGAGAAATAGTGGTTAGACAAAGGTGTAGTCGTATTCAAGACTTTAGCAAGTGTGCATGAAACAATGCAAAATGGACTACTAAGCATTAATTTCTATTGTAGCATTTAATTTGACATTTTCAACGCACAAGGATCACATTGGAGAAACGTTGTGATAAGATTAAATACAAAACCGTCTTGACACATTATAGTGCCATGAATTCACATTCCATGCCAATAAACATGAATTAATCATACTTCGCATGCAAAACACTTCTAAATGTGATGCAAGAGCATTCCAATTTTAATTCAAAAATGTATCTTGATAAGGTATAGGGGTTTTCATTTAGTTGGTTTCCTAAATGTGTGAAAATGTTTTAATTGAAATATTTTTTTAAAGTTTTTAGAATAATTGTATATAATTGATTAAGTGAGGATTGATGTAATAAGATCTTCTCTAAAAGGTAGATCTCAAGAATATTTGGGATTGCTAGAGTTAGTTAGATTTATGATAGGATTTTGTGGATCTAGAGAGTCTAGAGATAGGATTTTGTTGAGAAGATTGTGGATTTGAACCTAAATTAGTTCATAATTCCATTTGTATAACTATGTAATCAATTTCATAAAATATGGGCCAAGTGCATAGAGAGGTTAAAGAGGTTTTTGGGCCAAGTAAGGCCAAAAGGCCGAGAGAGGGTCGAACTATGTATTCCAAGTCAAGGGGCCTTTGTAATTTATTGTATATAATATATGAGGATATACTATTTTGAGTGTGGATCCAAAATGCAAGCCCTTGTTATCGATTGACAACTTGTTATGTATATATGCTTAATTATTATGTTAAAGTTTGGAGGGATTCACATGTTCACATATGTTGTTTGCCATACCAACATAGTGTAGACAAACGATAGTGCTTTGAAGAACCGAGAAGGCACAATTTGGAAATAGACATCATTGATCAACAAGGTGATCAATGATACCGCTACAGAGTAAGGTTAGAGTTGGCAGAGGAAGAACTAGTGAAAAGAGTGATGATCCAAACAATCAGAGTTGCGCATCAGGAGCATGGGGAAAAGGGCACAATAGTTAGTTTATTAACTTTGACGGATTGCGTAAATTAACAGAGATCGAGGTGGATCTTTAATTTTAAGATCCACAAGAAGAAAGAGAATTGCAGCAATGACGAAGGAAGTCGACGATAGAGGAGAGCACGCAGGAGCAAACATAATATTTTTGAAGGAAAGAGGACATTGTTAAGTAATGGTTTCGGGATATGGGAGTAGACAGAGCCGGGAGACAGAAATGACGGGAGTAAGGCTGGAGGTCTTAATCCCGAAAAATAGAAGGAAAAGTGTACAAGGGAGTGTCGGGCCGACTAAGCGTTGGGTGGACGTGCCATAGTGGAACTTGCCCAAAAGTTTCATAACTGGAGGTTCAACCACAACGAAATTTGTAATGCCTACTCATTATGTCAGGCTAATAGCCCAGGCTAGAACCATTAAAGTGGAGGACCAAATGGGGACCGCCCGAAGGCACTTACCATAGGGCTTTGTGTTCAATTTCCACGAACTTGGATCTAGCTTAGAGTCTTAAAATCATTGACGCTACCAAACCAAGAATCTCAACCAGAAACTACTTTGCACAATGGAAATATAAAGTAGTAAATCACATATGCACAAATATACACATTTTTTAACAAAATTGTACAATATTGTACAATCACCAATCTTCATTTTACTAAGCCAAATTTGAATAATACAATAGTCTATGGTATACAAGATATAATGACAAACTTCGTTGCAACTTCATACGTGAATGACTTACTTAACGCAGTTGAATCCCAAATTGATATCTAATATAATGCACTTCGTAAAACCCCCACACTTAAATTCAAAAAGAGTCAAGGGATCTCTACTTGAATGGTTCATGAGGCACAATACTTGCTAAGGTTTTGCAAATGGGGTAGCAAGCTAAGTGGGCTTGATTGTGGAAAAAAATCCACAGTTAAGCGCGCTTGAACCAGAGGAGTTCTGGGATGGGTGACCTCCTGGGAAGTCCTGGTTACCGGGTGCAAGCCCCGGAAGTGATGATTGATGCTATGTGATTCGTTCTCCACATTTCACTAGTTTCAATCCCACTTCGTCACCCCTGTGAGCATCACCCGATGCAATGAGTGCTAAGTGAACTATTCAAAAATCATGAGAAATTAGTCAGTTACGACTACCTCTCATGGAAATGGTCATACGTTTGAATGACTTACTTAACGCAGTTGAATCCCAAAAATGATATCTTATATAATGCACTGCGTAACCCCCCATACTTAAATTCAAAAAGAGTCAAGGGATCTCTACTTGAATGGTTCATGAGGCACAATACTTGCTAAGGTTTTGCAAATGGGGTAGCAAGCTAAGTGGGCTTGATTGTGGAAAAAAATCCACAGTTAAGCGCGCTTGAACCAGAGGAGTTCTGGGATGGGTGACCTCCTGGGAAGTCCTGGTTACCGGGTGCAAGCCCCGGAAGTGATGATTGATGCTATGTGATTCGTTCTCCACATTTCACTTGTTTCAATCCCACTTCTTCACCCCTGTGAGCATCACCCGATGCAATGAGTGCTAAGTGAACTATTCAAAAATCATGAGAAATTAGTCAGTTACGACTACCTCTCATGGACATGGTCATACGTGAATGACTTACTTAACGCAGTTGAATCCCAAAATGATATCTAATATAATGCACTGCGTAATCCCCCATACTTAAATTCAAAAAGAGTCAAGGTATCTCTAATTGAATGGTTCATGAGGCACAATACTTGCTAAGGTTTTGCAAATGGAGTAGCAAGCTAAGTGGGCTTGATTGTGGGAAAAACTCCACAGTTAAGCGCGCTTAAGCCAGAGGAGTTCTGGGATGGGTGACCTCCTGGGAAGTCCTGGTTACCGGGTGCAAGCCCCGGAAGTGATGATTGATGCTATGTGATTCGTTCTCCACATTTCACTAGTTTCAATCCCACTTCTTCACCCCTGTGAGCATCACCCGATGCAATGAGTGCTAAGTGAGCTATTCAAAAATCATGAGAAATTAGTCAGTTACGACTACCTCTCATGGAAATGGTCATACGTGAATGACTTACCTAACGCAGTTGAATCCCAGAAATGATATCTAATATAATGCACTGCGTAATCCCCCATACTTAAATATGGTAATTGCTTGATGAAAGATAAGATAATAAAGAAGTAAAAGAAGCCAACACATTCACAGGTAATTATCAAGAAAAGAGAATCAAACCCTAATATAACTACTTTGATTTTCCAACATGGTGTCAGAGCTAAAGTCAAGAAGAGTCGAAGATCACTTTGTTGGCATGGATTCTCCCTCTATGATGAACTACATAAGAATGGGTATTAACATTGCTGGAAGTTGGATCAAGAAGGTCATTTACTACTTGTTCAATAAGGTCAAAAATCATGGATTCTTGGTTGCTCTCACAGGTTCTCTTATTGATGACAATGCATGGATCATTGATAGTGGAGCATCGAGACACGACAAGTGAAAGTAGACAACTTCATACACTATGTTGATTTGGGGTAGCATCAGATCTGCTCTAGCCACGAAATTTGGTGTAGAGGTTAGGGCACATGAGATCTCCAATACCCAGAAAGGGTTTGGGCAGATTCTAAACACTTTAGGAGATATTAAATTAATTAATATTTTTAATGGAGTCCCTAAGTTTAGCATCAAGACACATGACGGGTGAAAGTAAACAACTTCATACACTATGTTGATTTGGGGTAGCATCGGATGCGCTCTAGCCATGAAAATTTGGTGGAGAGGTTAGGGCACATGAGATCTCCAATACCCAGAAAGGGTTTGGGTAGATTCTAAACAGTTCAGGAGATATTAAAATAATTAATATTTTTAATGGAGTCCCTAAGACTAAACTTAGGGAAACTAAAATATTAACGTGGATTAATATAAAACTATGTTAGAATGGTCCAAAAGACATGGATCAAGCCATATCTAATCTTAGTTGTTGATTAGGGACTTAATCTCGGTTGTTGATATGACAACGAGAAAATTATAAGAGGAGGATTGAGGGTCACTTGAAGACTACACCAGAGTGATCAGTCATTCTATTCTCTAGAGCGGGGTTTGCTAAGAGAGATAGAATTAGTGATCAGTTGCAGCGAGGGGCAGTGAGTACAAGGTAGCGAGGCAGTGACAATACTGAGAGACCAGCGCAAAAGCAGAGAGAGGTAGACGTAGAGCCAGAGGGAGCCACGCAGAGGCAGCAGAGACTGTGCAGAGCCAGAAGGGCCTGTGTCGTTCACGCAGAGGTTGCAGGAGTGACACAGAGAGCCAGAGACGCTGCGCAGAGCCTCAATAGGCTGACGCAAAGGCCAGCAGGGCTGACGTAGAGGCCAGCAAGGCTGACGCTGAGCTTCAGATTGTGCTAGAGAGGGATTTCGTGGAGCAGGCTTTCCGAATACTTGTTTCCGAAGAGAGGTATTGTTGCTAGATTTTTTATCTTTGTCGGGTTTGCCAGTTTGGCACCCAGTGTACTCAGAAAAGAGCTGCTTAATAATAAAACCCTCAGATAACTGCACCAATTTTCCTGCATTGGGTTTTTCGAGGGACATTAGTCCATAAATAACGATGTCATTTGTGTGCTTGTTTCTGTTTCCTTCAGTTGATGATCTGTAATGTGTTGAGCATGCACTTGTATTTATTTTCAGTATTTACATGGTAAATAACTTGTTAATTAACAGAACAAGTAGGTAGGAATAAATCAGTAAAGTGCATGGAGGGTTTCTAATGTGTCAGACTTAGAAATTCCAACATGGTATCAGAGCATGGTTGTAGATCACAAGAGAACTGAGGACATCAGCCGAGCGAAGCAATAGCAACAGAAAACAGTTGTCCCGAGTGACAAAAGCTATTGCTAGCAGAGCAACAACAAGGGAAGGGTGACGCAGTGCATGCGTCATCAAGGGTGAGCCAGGAAGAGGCAACACAGATGCTAAGGGAGGCAATGGGAGACTCACGCAGAGCCATGCAGAAGCTAGGAGGGCTAATGTAGTTGGCTGAGGAGGCTGTTAGAAAGTTGCAGAGTGGAGCTGATGAGGTACTGTAGTTAGAACAGTACCTGACAGGGCAAGGCCAAGAGGAGGGAGTTGCTACCGAGGGTTTCTAGCCGAGAAATTCGGATCGGTGGTGCGGTTGCACAGAAGATCAGAGTAGGGGGCATCTCGACATTAACAGAAGGATTTCCAAGAGGGAAATCGAGACTCAGAGGGAGTCTCATTGAGAACTTCCAGGAGGGAAGTAGAAGAGCATCATGACACTACACGGAGTAAGAGACCAGGACAGACTTGACGGAGTGTCAAACTTCGTAGTCTGGAAGGCCAGAATCTTATCCATACTTGACAAAAATTGTGTCAAGCTCTTCGCCTTGAAGACGATAGCTATCTCAGTCGACCCAGTTGAGAATGACAAGTACGAGGAGGCAATGGCGAGGGCTAAGAGCATCATCCTTGACGGGGTCAAGGACCATGTAGTACCACATATTGCCGAGAAGGAAACGACAAATGAGATGTGGGAGGCCCTAAAGAAATTGTACCAACATACTTTTGTGCAGAGAAGAATGTTACTAGAAAATCAGTTGAGGTCATATCAGATGAAAAAGGAAGAACCAATTGACACCTTCCTTGGAGGACTGAATGAGATCTGAGATCATTTGACTACTATAGAAGCCACGCCGGATTAGAAATTGATGGTGAGGACAACCCTAAATGTAGTCTCAGAAGATTGGGAGGTATTTGTCCAGAGCATACTGGGCAGAGGGACGCTTCCACCTTGGGATGAGATGTGGGTGGCTCTTCGCCAAGAAGAGATCAGACAACAGTCAAAGGCGGGAAGCAGCGACAAGGGGATCAGAGTCAAGCTGGAGGAGGAGGATGTTGCCATAGCATCTGAGGGAAAGCAAGAAAAGCAGAAGAAGGATCTCTCGAAGATCAAGTGCTTCCACTATGGGGAGCTGGGTCATTATGCGACACAGTGTCCAATGAGGAAGAGTAACGGAGGGTCTTCCGAGACTAAGGCAACGCCAGCAAGGGTAGAGAAGGAAGTGTTGATAGACGATTATTGTGCCATGAGTGCACACTCACCACTTGAGCGAAAGTGGGGAGACATCGAGCTGTAGTCAGGCAGACTACAGGCGATGAGGGGTAGGATCCTCTAGGTACCTAGCCTCTTGGATAAGACCTTGCTAGGGGAGCCCCAAAGAGGAGTAGCAAGATTGGCTAACGCAGGTAGAGATGGATGCGGCTGGAGCAGCAAAGAGAGCTACAGTGCAAGAGTCCTGAGACAGCGTGAGGCTAGCAGGCTGCAGCAGTGTGAGAGGCATGGGAGTGTTGCACCAGTGCAGGATGGCACAGAGAGGGGTGCAACGGTGCGAGATGCGGGGAGTTGTTGCAGTAGCGCAATGCTTAGAGAAGGAGTCAGCGGCAGAGGGATCTTCAGCATCAGGAGGGTCTCTAGCCCAACAGAGAGGTCAAAGTTGGGAGATCAATTACTTACTTCTCAGTAACTAAGTTGCAGTGTAGTAGTGGGCAGCAAGATGTAGCATGATGAGAGGAGTTGCAGTGCGGATGCAGTGTTGGGCGAAAGGACCAGCAACAACACAAATGTAGAGGGAGTTGTCGTACAGATGCAGCAGTGGCAGTGGCAGAACCATGGGCAACAATACAGCATACAACAGTGCAGAGGATGGTGGGCAGTAAGCCTAGCATCAGCACAGGGACCGATGTTGGATGATCAGAGTAATACTTAGTGAGGACTATTGCTAGAGCACAGTCCTCGCTAAGAGGGAGTGTTGATTTGGGGTAGCATCGGATGTGCTCTAGCCACGAAATTTGGTGGAGAGGTTAGAGCACATGAGATCTCCAATACCCAAAAAGGGTTTGGGCAGATTCTAAACAGTTCAGGAGATATTAAAATAATTAAGATTTTTAATGGAGTCCCTAAGTCTAAACAATGTTAACAGACTCAGAATCGGCAATAAATCGGTGAGGCAAAAGAGCGAAGAGTTTTAATTGGATCGGGAAAAAATCGGCAAAAAATCGGTGAATTCAATAAATAAAAATATACGCATATGTTGAATTAAAAAAACATTTTTCATTAATATTTGGTAAATCCATGTCTAAACAATGCATAATATCAATAGATGTCCAAAATATCATGAATGAATAAGTATCTCATATATGTTATGAGTCCAAACATGATCTAAAATATTGAGTCTTGAGTCTTGACTCCTAACCAGTGACTACATAGAAGCAGAAGCATATGCTTCTAAAAGTTTACAAAAAATTACATACTAATTAGAAAAAAAATAAAAAAAAATAAAAAAAAATTGTAACTAAGAGTCTAAGACTCTTAAGAGTGAGAACTAGAAGCGATTCCTCCCTCTCCTTCGCTTGCTTGAATCTCAAAGTTCTCCAAGTCATGTAGGCTTAAAAGAGGAGCCTCTTCTAATTGGACCCATTCTGCCACATTTGTAGTTTGCAAATCTATCTCTTCAAGGTCGATTGGTGAATGATCCAAACCTGTCATTATCATGAATGATGAGACATTGAAATGTGAATTAAAGTTTGACTTTGAAGTTTGAAATTTAAAGTAGAAATTAGATTATGAAACCTTCAATTTCAAGCTCTCACCTAGTATTTGCTTGTTGTGAAGTTGTAGATTGTAATGGACAAATACAAGGTCATTTAAGTGTTTTTGTGTCAATCGGTTGTGCTTCTTAGAATGTATTTTCTCAAACATGCTCCAGTTGCGCTCACAACTTGAAGCACTGCATGCCTCGTTTAAGATTCGAATGGCAAATCTCTTCAAATTTGGCGTATCACTACCAAAGCTTTGCCACCAAAGACTTAGCAAGTGGCAAGGGTTTGTGAGTAGAAGTACTAAATACTAAATAGTAAAAACTTAAAAATACAAGAAAATTTAATAAAACATTTAACATACAAAATAAAGTTTAAACAAATTTAATGAATTGATGAAGCCTTGAATTTGGGTACTTGGCAACATCTTGGACCTTTCTTATTAAATTTGGCAACTAGGGCCAAACTCCATGTCGGTCGTCTTAGTCATGGCTGATAATATTTTTATCAGATTCCTCTCGTCGAGAGGTGTAGGATTAATCTAAATATCATCCGATTCCGATAAGTATTTATGGAGATATGAATTTATTTTGATTATGGAATAATTATCAAGCCTACCAGCAACTCATGTAGGCTCAGAAGCCCAATAGTCGCATCTATTCAATTATCATCAGATGTATATAAATACAAGAGGACTTTTCCTCATTTGGACTCACTCAACTTATCACATCTCTCTTTCTCTCCTATGCAGAAAAGAGGCTCTTCTCCTACTGCGTAGAAAGACACTCTCTCTCACACATGTGGAAGGAAGGACGCAAAATTTAGGGCTGCCATTGCAGAACCAAAGTTTGACTAGCGTTGACCAGAAGACTCCCTCCTCAGAACTGCGCTGTAGGTCCATCTCGTTCTCCTCTGAAGGCTGCATTTTTTGGTGGTGGAATCAAGCTGATCCGACGGTCGATTTGCGAGATATCGATTGCCCTAGTTTTGATGATGAAGCCGCAAATGCTGATGCTGCTGATCTAGGGTTTGCTACTGCTGATATAAATCAGATTTTTGTACTATTTCTCTCTGCTGAATTATTGAAGATAAAAGAAGATTTGATCAAAGGGTTTCCCCATATTGGGGTTTGTCCCTGGCTAGCCGTCACATCTTGTGTCTCTTGTCTTGGCTTGTTTTTTGTTGATCGTTTAATGTTCTATCTGCACTTTACTTATGCACATGTGATTGCTAATATGTGAATAATAATAATAAAGAGAAGTAAATTGCTCTAAGCATAGAACATACCATAAATTAACATGGTATTAGAGCTAAGGTGAAGACAAAGCCCGAGCAAGAGCAAGAGAAATCACCGGAGAGAAGATTGGCAAGGCTATCCTAAAAGAACTATGGGGTCCTCAACACTCTTCCCTGCCGAAGACAAGCTCCATGAGAAAATTGACTATCACGGATGGAAGATGTCTATTGTTCTAACCTTAGAAGATCAAGGAGTGTTGGACCATGTGAGAGGCAATATTGTTGAGCCTCCATCGAATGCACTCGCTACTGCGAGGAACAAATGGCAAAACCGGCGAAGTCAAAACAAAGAAGATCATTCGGGACTCTATCGACAAGTGCTTAGTGGCCTACATCTCCGATTTGAACACCTCCAAGGAAATCTACGATAGATTGGTGAGTTTATTTAAATTTAATGATGCAAATCAAGTTCTGTTTCTTAGAAATAAGTTGAAGGAAATTAAGAAGGGCAAAGACGAGAGTATGCAAGCATACTTCTTAAGGATCACCAAGATCAGGAACGATCTCCTATCTATTGGGGAGACTATTATTGATAGGGAAATGGCACTCACAACTCTTGGAGGATTACCATCCGAATGGTATGTGTTCAGGACTACTCTTCTGAACAATAATGTAATTCCTGGTTTCGAGGAATTAATGGCTAGATGCATTCAAGAAGAAACAAGGGTTGAAGAGCAAGAAATGCCCATGCCTAAAGGACCTCCCGTTTCCTTTTCTTCTCATGCTAAAAAAATAAATAATTCCAGGACTAAATCAAAAAGAAAGGTTGGACCTAAGGGTGGAAGAAAAGGACGATCTTACATTTGCGATAAACCAGGTCACTATGCGAAGGAGTGCCCTGATAGAAAGATCTCACACTGGGACAATGATCAAAATTCCTCTCATGGCAATCAAAGGAATGGGAAATCTAATAGCAAAGGTAAAAGGAGTGTTGGTAATCAAGGAAGAGGAAAACCATTCAAGAAGGCTAAAAATTCCAGGTATGAATCAAACATTGTTGAAAATAAGCAAGATGAATATTATTTACTAGCTGCTTTATCTACCTTTGCTCCTTCAGAGTCAATGGGAGTTTGGCTCATTGATAGTGGTGCATCAAGGCACTTCATTGCTTACAAAGAAGTTCTCCATAATCTAATAGAGAAGGAAACTAACCTGGAAATTGTCCTTGGAGATAATATGAAATATCTCGTGAAAGGTGTAGGCAATTTCTCTCTTAAATTGAATCAAGGAAATATGATCCACTTACAGGATGTATTATATGTACTTGACCTCAAGAAGAATCTGGTGTCCATCTCAACAATGGAAGACAAAGGCTACAAGGTGACCTTCAGCGACGCCAAGGTACGTGTATGGAAAAATAATGTTAAATATGCCTTCACTCATAGGTTTCGAGTTGATTCATTATATCATGTCGGTGGAAGTCCGCTACGTGTCATGTCTTATGACACACCTATTCAGTCTAAAATTTGGTCTCGAAGGTTTGCCCACCTTCATTATAAAGCTCTACTCGATGTAAGACAAATGGTAACAAGGATGCCCGAATTCCGAGTAGAGAAAGAAGGTGTATGTCTGCGATGTGCTGAAGGAAAGCTCAAAAGGGGACTATTCCCCTCAAGCCAAAGCAAGACCTCCGATATATTACAACTGATTCACTCAGACATATCTGGTATGATGCCTGTGAAATCCTTGGGAGGATATTTATATTATCTTACTTTTACAGATGACTATTCTTGAAAGACTTGGATATACTTCTTGAAAAAGAAGGATGAAGTGTTCTCTTGGTTTCGACACTTCAAAGCCGTGGTCGAGAATCAAACCGAAAAGAAGATCAAGATCTTAAGGACTGATAATGGGATTGATATGAGTCTAACGAGTTTCATGACTTTTGTAAAGAGGCTGGCATCAAGAGGGAGACTACTACACCATATACCCCTAAACAGAATGGTGTGGCCAAAAGGAAGAATCGTACGATTGTGGAAGCTGTCTGTGCCATGCTCCATGATCAAAGACTTTCGAAGTTTTTATGGGCCGAAGCTACAAACACCGCTGTATATGTACAAAACCGATGCCCTCATCAAGCATTGGGTTCCAAGACTCCTGAAGAAATGTTCAATGATAAGAAACTTGATGTATCTCATTTTAGAATTTTTGGAAGCCTTGTATATTTTCATGTGTCGAAAGAGAAAAGGAATAAATTGGGTGCATCTGGAAAGAAAGGAATCTTCGTGGGCTATGGTGAAAATACTAAGAGCTATAGAATCTATGTTGCCGGTCAAAGGGAAGTCGTGATTAGTCATGATGTCACCTTTCACGAAGATATGGCCCTGAGCAAGGTGGACAATCTTCCGACTTTAAGAAACTCTCAAGAAGCTGACACCAGGGAACCGAAAGAGAATGTTGATGAAATAATGCCTGATGTTGAAGAACCCATGGATCCTATTGATCCACCTGAGCCCTCCTCTTCCAGGAAGGGGCCCTCTTGGCTTAGGGGGCTACTCGATGATGCTGAAGGACAAAATGCACCTCGAGGAACCTTCCGTGAAAGTAAGAAACCCAATAGGTATCAGGGATACCTGACCATCATGACCATGATCATACAAAATGAGCTTTCATCATTCTCAGATGCCGTCAAGCATCAAGTATGGAAGGATGCTATGACCGAAGAATATGAGTCTATTATGAAGAATGATGTCTGGGAAGTAGTTCCCAGACCCCAGGACAAGACGGTTGTCACTTCTAAATGGCTTTACAAGATAAATCATGCAGCAGATGGAAGTACGGAAAAGTATAAGGCTCGTTTTGTCGCTCGTGGCTTCTCCCAAAAGGAAGGTATAGACTATGACGAGATATTTGCACCTGTTGCCAAATATACCACCATATGCTCAATCATAGCCCTTGCGGCTTCACAAGGATGGAATCTACATCAGATGGATGTCAAGACAACATTCTTACATGGTTCGATCAAAGAAGAGGTCTACGTGGATCAGCCCGAAGGATTTGAGATTCATGATAAAAAATCTCATGTATGCAGGGTGAAGAAAGCTCTCTATGGGCTGAAGCAAGCACCCCGAGCATGGTATGAAAGGACCAA
This sequence comes from Pinus taeda, assembly GCA_000404065.3. Taxonomy (NCBI): domain Eukaryota; kingdom Viridiplantae; phylum Streptophyta; class Pinopsida; order Pinales; family Pinaceae; genus Pinus; species Pinus taeda. The sequence goes on from APFE030936081.1 coordinate 262,035, forward strand.
CAACTACTTAATGAAGATAGGATTCACTAGGAGTGAAGTCAACCCTAACCTCTACTTCAAGGTTGAAGATGACAAACATCTCATATTGGTGCTATATGTGGATGACCTCTTCCTAACAGGTGCAGACCCTCTCATTCACAAATGTAAGAGGGAGTTGGCTTCTGAATTTGAAATGAAGGACCTAGGACTGATGCACTATTTCCTAGGACTTGAAGTCTAGCAGAAGCCAAGGGAAATTTTCCTATCTCAAGGAAAATATGTGGTGAAGATATTAGAAAGATTCAGTATGGTAGACTGCAAGCCTGTAACTACCCCGATGGAGCTTGACTTTAAGAAGCTAAGCAGTAGCGCTGCTAGACTTGTTTTACGAAATGCCATCGAGTATCGTCAACTCATCGAAGCATTAATGTTCTTAGTGAACTCCTGTTCAGATATATGCTTCACAGACAACACATTGAGTCAACATATGGTTGAACCTCACCACATACATTGGATTGGTGCCGAGAATCTGTTGAGATATCTTTGTCGCACAATCATTTACGGGTTAAGATACACTGTCGTAGATGTGAGACTACTTGGATACACTGATGCTAATTGGGCAGGTAGTGTGGTGGATCGTAAGAGCACTTCCGGGTGCTATTTCTCCTTGGGATCTGCTTTGATATCCTGGATGAGCAGGAAGCAGAAGTCGGTGGCCTTGAGCACCGCCGAGGCAGAGTATATTGCTGCTAGCATGGAATCCTGTGAGGTAGTCTGGTTGCAGAAGCTCTTCAGTGAGTTGTTTGGATTTACACTGGATACCACCGTGATCCTATGTGACAACCAGAGTGGGATTCGTTTGTCAGAGAATCCTTTATTTCATGATCGCTCCAAGCATATCGATATCAAGTACCACTTTATCCGAGATATGGTGCAACGGGGAGCTATAAGGCTCCAACATATCGATACAGATGAACAGGTCACTGACATTCTAACAAAGCCCCCAGGAAAGGTCAAATTCTTGACTTTTCGAGAATGACTTGCTGTCGCTCAGAAACCCTCTGATGAGGGTCTTGTATGATGTATTGAGCTCTAGGAGCTCCGGGGGGGCGTGGGGTACTTCTTGGAGAGACATATGACCACAGGTTAAAAGAATAAAAAATTTCTCTGCATCACCCCGTGGCAACTATGTAGTAGGATGATTAGTTCTCCTGTGAGGTCTGGATGATGTGTTCTCCATGACAAAATGTAGCAGGATGATTAGTTCTCTTGTGAGCTCTGGATGATGTGTTCTCCATGACATTTGTAGCAGGATGATTAGTTCTCCTATGAGGATGGGATTGATTAAGTTCTCCTGTCAAGGCATCCTACCCATGCAGTCAGGGACTCATGGGAAGTACCTCTCATCTGATCAATGAGCAGGGAAATGAAGTTAGGGACCATAGTAGTACCGATGGATGCATCATTGTATCTACTGTACTCCCTACACTAGGATGACCTTCATTGATCTGGGATTAATGACACTGGTATGGGACCAATGGTAGGAGTAGTACCTACTATGACGCTGATTTCGGGTTGGTTGAGACTGGTCTGGGACCAGTGGTACACACTCTGAAACTGATTTTGAGTCAGTGGAGGATGATACTGGTCTGGGACCAGTGGTAGGAGTTGTACTCACTATGACGCTGACTTCGGGTTGGTTGAGATTGGTCTGGGACCAGTGGTACATACTCTGAGACTAACTTTGAGTCAGTATGATGCATCCTTGATTATTTCTTCTTCTTCATAATTCGGACAATGTAATATCCCGTTTCAGGGATATTCCTCCAAACCCCAGTAAACCCCAACTAAATACGTACAAATGATATAATAACTGGGAAGCTCAAGTGATAAAAATAACAGTGGTGCAACAGATAATAATGTAAACATGAAATATAAGCAAATACTCAAGAAATGCAGAGAGAAATGCTAAGCCATTTTATTATACTGAGTAATGGAATGAGTACAAGAGGTGATCATAAATATGGCACCTCGATTTGCAAACGGCAAGTGAAGAAATATACTCAGAATAGCAAAGGAATGGCCTCTCTTTGAACTGCGTCCAAGCTGCTGGAGAATTGTCGTGTTGTTGCTACTGCTGGAAATCAAATGGGGATTTGGGGTTGTTCCCCTCCTCAGAAAATGATGAAAATCTGGAACCAGACTCTACTCAAGAAACCTAGAAAAACCCAGAAAGCTTTTTTGAAATAGCCGATCCTCGAAAATCACCCCCTTGGGGATCTACGCTCTCCCTCAAGGCTTTGCGCTGCCACTGAATGGAATCTTCAAAAACTCTGCCCGAAACTCTGCCAAAATCCCCCAATATGCAAGGGCTGATCCCTTGCTCAATCTCCCAGCTCAAATCCTCCTCAAAACCCCCAATCTGGAACTACCTCCAGAAGAACTGCGTCCCTCTCTCAATACTACGCATCCCTCAAATGCTCAAATCCCCCTCTATGCCAACGATCAATCCCACTACCAAATATTGCTAAAAACTACCTTGCCCGAGTAGGCACTCGAAGTCCCCCAGGGCTAAGGGTGAGATTTTCAAATGGAGACACTCAATGCACTAAACAGTGCTGCAGATAGGCTAAACAACGAGCGTGCTCCAAGTCGAAATGACTAGTTCAAATGCACATAATCGAATGACAAAATGAGGAGGCTCCTCTCTCCTTTATAGCGTTGGCCTCTCTCATCCCCAAGGCTCACCTCCTCCAATGTAGCTCCTTCTCTTGCCACGTGCTCCTCTCCATTTGCGCAATCCCTCCAAGTGTCTGTGTGGGCCCCTCCTCTATGTGGTTCTTTGGCCCCCCTTGGCTCCCCTTTAAGTTACAACGTTGTGCTACTAGGGAGTGACTTTATTCTAAAAGTGAGTTATGTATCCACTTTCCTCACCTTTTTATTTATAAATAACTATAGAAGGCAAAATTGAGCAAAATCGAATATTCCAATTAGCCATGGCTAGTTAGGAATATTACAGACAAAAGCAGAGTAGAATAGAACAAAGTAGAGCAGAGCATAACAGAGCAGAGTTGTGCAGATCGGTACAAGGCATTACAAAACAAAGCAGAACAGTACAGATCAGTGCAGGGAAGAACAAGACAAAGTAGAATAGGCAGAATAGAGCAGAGCAGGGCAAGAGTCAAGCTGTACAGGGTAGTGCATTTGATGGATGAATAGTAGCAACCGACAGACAGATTGCAGATGGAGTTATCCCTAGTTGAGAGGGAGTGTTAAATTTGGCAACTATGGCCAAACTCCATGTGGGTCATCTTATTCACGGCTGATAATATTTTTATCAGATTCCTCTCGTCGAGAGGTGTAGGATTGATCTAAAGATCATCTGATTCCGATAAGTATTTATGGAGATATGAATTTATTTTGATTATGGAATAATTATCAAGCCTACCAACAACTCATGTAGGCTTAGAAGCCCAACAGTCGCATCTATTCAATTATCATCAGATGTGTATAAATATAGGAGGACTTTTCCTCATTTGGACTCACTGAACTCATCACATCTCTCTCTCTTTCCTGCGCAGAAAAGAGGCTCTTCTCCTGCTGCGCAGAAAGACACTCTCTCTCACACCTGTGGAAGGAAGAACGTAGAATTTAGGGCTGCAACTGTAGAACCAAAGTTTGACCAGCGTTGACCAGAAGACTCCCTCCTCAAAACTGCGTTGTAGGTCCATTTGGATCTCCTCTGAAGGCCGCATTTTTTGGTGGTGGAATCAAGCCGATCCGACGGTCAATTTGTGAGATATCGACTGCCCTAGTTTTGATGATGAAGCAGCGAATGCTGATGCTGCTGATCTAGGGTTTGCTATTGCTGATATAAATCAGATTTTTGTACTATTTCTCTCTGCTGAATTATTGAAGATAAAAGAAGATTTGATCAAAGGGTTTCCCCATATTGGGGTTTGTACCTGGCTAGCTGCCACATCTTGTGTCTCTTGTCTTGACTTGTTTTCTGTTGATCGTTTAATCTTCTATCTGCAGTTTACTTATGCACATGTGATTGCTAATCTGTGAATAATAATAAGCAAGAGAAGTAAATTGCTCTAAGCATAGAACATACTATAAATTAACATTTCTTATATTGCACTGTTATAGGCAATCAATTTAGATGGCGCCATATAATCTTGTAGTTGTGAAAAGACACGACTTTGAACTTCTGGATTAGGGAAGAACCTTTCCATGCATGCCATAAGTCCTCTGCCAACCTCCCCATCCTCATTAAATTTGCTCTTATCATAAAAATATTGTGGGTTTAAGAGGTACCCAGCAGCATGTAAGGGGGAATGCAATTACCTATCCCAACGTGCATCAATAATGTCCCAAAGAGGCATATGCTTTGCCTCCTCATCCCCATATCTTCTTTTGATGGCCTCCTTTGCGAGATCTATTGCCTAATAATTGTAAACCATAGCGGGTTCGTCACCATCAACCATCCTAAAAGTTCAAGCATTCAAATTTAAAGAAATATGAAACATTGTAAATAAAAAGAAGCTTGAAATGAAATTTTAAAAATGAAAAAGTTAAAAGACTGGAAGTACTTGAGAACTTTAACAAGGGACTCTTTCACAACAATAATCTCTTTGGCATCTTTTCAGAAACCGTCATTAAACACAAGTGCAACAATTTCAATGCCTTCAAGGGTCTTGGAATGTTAAGATGCCATCCACTCAAATCCCAAGAACATCCTCTTCAGATTTATCTTTTGCTCAACCATAGATTGCAAAGATATGAAATTTGTTGCAAATCTAGTCATTGTAGGTCGAACAATTTCTTTACCTTCAGTGTACTTTCTCATGTTGTTTAAGACAATAGTGTGGTTGTATAGGTATTTGGTTATGGATTTTGCCTTCTCCACAACCTCATGTATCCAATGAATCTTACCGATGTCCTCAAGCATTAAATCTATGCAATGGGCAGCATAAGAGGTCCAAAAAATAGTGGGTTGCCTAATCTCAAAAAGTCTACCAGTAGCCATATAATTAGCTGCATTATCGGTGACAATTTGTACAACATGTTCTTTTCCACTTCTTGAACAATTTCCTCCATCATTTCACATATATGTTGGGTAGTCTTAACCTTGTCTGAAGTATCCACTGATTTGAGAAACATTGTGCTTGCTAGACAAGATACAAGGAAATTTATTAAAGTTCTATTCCTCTGATTTGTCCATCCATCACTCATGATGGTGCACCCTGTTTCTACCCATGATGAACGAAACTTAGATAGCACAAGCATGACATCTTCAACACTCTCTAACAACATATCTGTCCTAAGGCTCTCTGATGAAGGTGCTTTGAACCCTAGACCTGCAATAGCAACTGCATCAATCATAATTTGCCAATAAGGACTTCTGGCACAGTGGAAAGGTATGTCAAAATAGTACCAAAAGTTAGCAATGGCTTTCCTTGCCTGACTATGGATATTTTTTTTCCAACCAATGGCATCCAAGGTAGGTTGGGAACCGGGTTTTGTGCGGGGAGAAAAAAAGGTGTTTATGTTTCACCTCCAGTGTTGAAGGAAGGAGGATTCATTTGGCCTTCAATTTGACTTGGACTTGGAGGCATGTGTGGGAAATTTGGGAATGACATTGGGGATTCAACAGAGGAAGGTGACAAGGGCGTAGTGTAAGAAAAACCATCAACTCCAAGAGTTCCTATTTCAATATTTTGCTTTACTTTCTTGGCATTATGTTGACGCAACATATCAATGGCCAAGGTTGCTTGGTGTTTGACATTTTCGTCAACTTTGTTGCAGAGACCTATATCATGGCCAGGTATTTGTGCAAGGTGGAACTTGAATCTATAAATGCCTCCACTACATTTCGCTTTGCAAAATTTACAAAGGAGCTTGGGGTCTCCGGGAATCTTGTCACAGTAAGCCCAAGCAAAGTTCTTCTCCCTCGACATTGTTGTTGTTTTGGTCTTGTATTTAAATTGTGGATTCTGTTAAGATTTGGAGTCATGCCCACTGCCTTCTGTTTAATTTGGCTCCTATAAATAGTAAAAGACAATAAAAGATTAAAATTAAAAATTCCATATATGTGCTAAGTGCTTATTGAATCATCCATGGAGACTCAAACGAAGTATATGCAAGCTTGATAATTTATGTGTTGTCCTATATTTATGTGTTGATCAATGGTAAAAACAGGTGAAGGAAAAAGCCCAGTCATGCATGGAAATCCATCTCAAAGCCAACGCTCACATGATAGAAAGTTAGAAATAGTAAGAAGTTAGAACCTGAAACCCCTCAACGTCGCTTGTCTTTGCAAACTGTAAAGTCTGGAATGCGGTGTCAGTGCAACTGCAAATTGCAAAGTTTAGATTCTGGAATGCAGCGTCTCTGCAAAGTTTTAACAATAGTGCACAAGCCTCATAAGTGTCTTCTCGAATTTATAGAAGAAAAGACCACCTTCTTTTGCATGAATCAATGTTGTTGAAGCATTTAAGCAAGAATGACTTTGTTCTTATTGCATCACATATCACGGTAACAGTATGGAGTCTAGACTCTAAACAGAGTAAGGATGAACAATGATTGACTGCAAGCTAACTCAACGTCTATTCAAACGGAAACGCATAATGCGGTTTCTACAAACTAGCTGCAAACAAACACAACGTCTCTGTAAATGGTTACGCCTCAGCATTGCTGTCTCTGCAAGGCCCATGGCAAATGCGGCATGCAAACTACAAATATATTGCAAACTACGACATCAAACTGCAAATGCGATAACCCGAAACTCTTTAACCCAAAATTGCAAATGCGGTAACCCGAAATTGGCAGCAAGAAGCACAACAGACCTAAATGAAATCGAGAATTAGAATAAAATGACAAAAACTCGAGAAAGTCGCAGAAATCGTAAATTCGCGAGTCAAACTCGAGTTGATCACAAGTCAAACTCGATCAACGCGAGTTTGACTCGCTGAGTTTTGAATCGGATCATTTGTTTGCCAAGCCGTTTTTTACTCACGAGCACTCGCCAATTCTTGTTACACTGGTCTAAACTTAGGGAAATTAAAATATTAATGTGGAATAATATAAATTTGTGTTAGAATGGTCCAAAAGACATGGATCAAGCCAGACCTAATCTTAGCCATTGATTAGGGACTTAATCTCGGTCGTTGATATGTTAACAAGAAAAGTATAAGAGGAGGCTTGAGGGTTGCTTGGAGAGTACACCGGAGTGATCAGTCATTCTATTCTCTAGAGAGGGGTTTGCTAAGAGAGATAGAATCAGCGTTCAGTTGCAGTGAGGGGTAGTGAGTACAAGGCAAGGAGGCAGGGGCAGTACCGAGAGACCAGTGCAGAAGTAGAGAGAGGCAGACGCAGAGCTAGAGGGAGCCACACAGAGGCAACAGAGACTGCGCAGAGCCAGAAGGGCTTGTGTCATCCACACAGAGGCTGCAGGAGTGACGCAGAGAGCTAGAGAGGCTGCGCAGAGCCTCAGTAGGCTGATGTTGAGTTTCATATTGTGCTGGAGAGGGATTTCGTGGAGCAAGCTTTCCGAATACTTGTTTCCAAAGAGAGGTATTGCTACCGGATTTTTTATCTCTGTCGGGTTAGCCAGTTTGGCACCCAGTGTACTTAGAAAAGAGTTGCCTAATAATAAAACCCTCAAATAGCTGCACCGGTTTTCTCGCATTGGGTTTTTCTGGGGATATTAGTCCAAATATAATGGTGTCATTTGTGTGCTTGTTTCTGTTTCCTTTAGTTGATGATCTGTAATATGTTGAGCATGCACTTGTATTTATTTTTAGTCTTTACATGGTAAATAACTTGTTAATTAACTGAACAAGTAGGTAGGAATAAATCAGTAAAGTGCATGGAGGGTTTCTAACATGTCAGACTTAGAAATTCCAACACACTATCAAAGGAGCCATCTTCTCATGCAGTGGAATTGGGTGACAACAAAAGCTATGCTATTAGAGGTCATGGATCAACATTGTCGAAGTTGGATAATGGATCGAAGCTGCATCTCAACGACATTCTATATGTTCTAGGTTTGAAAATTAATTTTATTTCTATTAGAAGATAAATGGTAAAGAATTGCTTTTGTCGATGGGGAAAAGACTCTAGTGTTGATAAAGCTAGGGTTATTGAAGTTTGTAAAGGAAGTCTTTACAGAGTCATCACACCACCTCCTCAAGCTCCAGTTCATATGGAAATAAGTCCCATTGAGCTATGGCATAGGAGGTATGATCATCTAAATTATAAGGTCATCCCTACTCTAGGTAACTTTCATTAATGACCATTCTAGAAAGACATGAATTATTTGATAAGTTCAAGGAGTTTAGGGGTGAAGTGGAAACCCTAACTGGAAGAAAGATAAAAACTTTAAGGTCTAACAATGGTGGGAAATACACTTCTAAGCTAAGTCACCTGACATGGGGATTCAAGATTCGACGGATAGGTGGATTCAAGTATTGGATACGCACACGTTTACCCCCCGAAACATGACACGTTCGAATACGTTATATATATATATGAAAAACTGGATATTTCTTACACAAATTCTCAGTAATGATACAAATTCATTGATTTCAAACATAGATCTTCATCTAGATGTAAGATTTACAAATTAACATTATGGATACAGATACAATTGTGACATAAATGATAAATCATAATACATATTCAATTCATCAATGATCCAATAGGAGAAAGACAAGAGCGTAAGATAAAGACACTGTAGTTTTCTCATTATGTCATCAAGATCAAAATGTGTTACATAGGTAGTGCAATGCCAATGGCAAATAGAAATAACAAATACAAAACAACTAGAGTCTACAAGTATACAAGCCTCAATGTAGTAAGTAGCTCATGACTCATGAGTCATCAATCCTCATAGTCATCATCAAAATCAACATCACTATCTTGATCATCATGTTCACCACTACTCTCCTCTGTTGCATCCTCCTCTTTTGTATACAAAGTCATCTCTGCATCTGTTGGTGTGGAGGATGACCCCTCTACAATATCACCATCATCAATTTTGACAGGCTCTAGCACTGGATCATTGAGATCCAAGTTGGTCAATGCCAACTCAACACTGCTGTCCAGACCCATATCATCAGGGAAGACATCCCACATCTTTGTCTTTCCTTTCAACCACTCATCCATTTGCCTGTAAATAAGACGAAGGTTGGTGTGCACATACACCATTGTCTCTGCCCTGGATTGCTTAAGCCTGTTGTTCTTGACACTATACAAATTCTCATTGTGCTCCAATTCCTCTCGCAACAAGAGGGTGGAGTAATCTGAGAGAGGAGCCTCATGGCTAACTGCTGTAGAGGAGGGCTTGTTGCCCCATGGTTTTCCCACCAAAAATAGGGCTTCTTAGTCCCCCTGTCTCTAATCAGATCATACCTTGCAAATCGACCAGTGCTAGTGGAAAACTTTGCAAAGGCATCCTCCACCTCATCAAGGGATGCTCTATCCTGAAAAACCTATTTGAATGCATCTTTCCTCCCCTGTGAGATTTAACCATCCATGTGAGGAGGGAATTTGCAGGAAGGTTCTCCATTTAGCCACTCATGGCTATAGTATTTCGGGTTCAATGAGTGAGCCAAACAATGTAAAGGTGTGCAATTCTTGTCCCATCTGCTGACAAGAATGTCTTGTATACTGGTGAAGAAGGCCTCTGGTGATGTCTCGTACTCGGGGCACTCACTCTGTAGAATAATGCTCCTCACAGACTCAATCATGGAATCTCATCCCTCATAAACCTCTCCTAGGATGGGTTGGTCTGTATCTACAAATTGAAGCAAAGAAATGACAGGGTCCATGATTTGAATAAGTAGATCTACCCTCTCCCACCAAGCATCATCTAACACTATGTCCTTCACTCTTTTAGAGGCTACTTGATCCGTCTTTCTCCAGAAAGGCCAAAAGTCTTAAATAACCATGGCCCCAAGAGCGTATTGACCTCCCTCAACCTCTTCCACATGATGAATGATGAGGCAAACTCTGTATCTGCAATCTTCAACAATGATAGATTGTTGTACTCCTTATAGACAGTGAGGGCATTTGTATGATTTTGTACAAAGTTACGGATATGTCATGCACCCTCAATAATGTTACCAATCCAAAGCGCAACAGAAGCAATGGATTTCAGTGCTAAGTTCAATGAATGGACAATGCAAGATGTCCAAAACACTTGTGGATATTTAGCTTCCACAATTATGCCAGCAACCTTGCAAATAGGTGCATTATTTGGAAAGATTTGCACACAAGAATGAACACCTACATTTTCAATAACTTTAATAAACAACTCACCCATATATTGTGCATCTTTGTATTGTCCAAGTGCATCCACTGCTTTCAAGAAAACTGGACCATTCAAGGAAGACACCATGAAGTTGATGAGTGGGTGTCGTGTTGGATCTGTTCATCCATCAGAAACAATGCTAACCCTAGATGTTGGCCATAATGCTTTAATAGGCTCAAGCATTTTTTCCACCTCTTTTTTTGCCTTCGTCAACAATGTGGTTCTAAGCTTCTCAGACCCAGGAGGCAACCCTAATGCAACCCCTTGAGTTAGAGCTCGACACATCTCAATAAATAGAGGTGAGCAAGGAACATTAAAGGATATGAAGTTTTGATAGAAGAAAAAGGCAATGGTGAGATCAAGCTCTTCCCATTTCTCCTTTTGAAAAATCTTGTCCATTGGACCAAGTAAAATTGCCTTTCTTTTTGCTGCTTGTCCCCTACTAGAACTCTCAAATGGGAATTTTTTGCTGGTTTTCCTCAAGAATGGAAGGGTGTCATCATTCTTTTTTTTTTTCGCAGCCACATTTTCCATAACAACATTAGCCTCTGTTTCCATTTCTTTCATCTTTGGTAAAGGCACCTTTGTACAAGCTCCAATTCCACAACCTAGTAAAGCTAACAAATGACCTTTCACACGGAAATATGTGCTCCTGAATGTATTGTGGCAATAGTTGCATTTCCAACTCACGTTGCCTCCTCCCTTCACCTTGCTGGGTGGCCCTTGCTCTCTTGTGACATATTTCCACAAGGGATATTTCTCAATGTTACATTGAGAAGGAAGTCTTCCCTCAACATTTCTTGCAATAGAGGGAATACTTGCAGTAGACTCTGATGAAATTGGGAGAGGAGGGGCATCTCCAATGGGGAATTCTTCCTCTTCTTTTTCCCCTTCCTTGTTTCCCTTGATTGAGCCATGAATGCTGAAAAGAATAAAACAAAAATGCACAAATTTGTAAAAGAAATGCATATGCAAACTGCTGTAAGAAAAATGCAAAAAAATAGAGAGAAAATGCACTTACTTGTTGCTTGAATCTCCTTGAAAACGCTCCTACACTCTTTGCTCCTTTCTCCAAAACACCCCCAACAAAATAGACAAGTGAAAGTGAAAAGAAAAGGCAGCAAATTCACCTTTTAATGCTGCGCGGGTTGCCTTTTTTCGGATTCATGTTCAAAAATTGGGACACGATCCAGATTTGATCATGTTCCAATCAGATACGAAGTGTCCCGATTTTTGGACACGAATTGGGTCAAATTGTGTCCGATTTGCTGGGTTCGTAATTCGTGGGCCCTAGGGGACGAATCCGGTTTCATAGCTTCTAAAGAATTGATTGCATATTGTAAGGAAGTAGGTATTAAGAGGGAGCTCATTGTTCCTTATTATCCCAAACAAAATGGATTGGTCGAAAGGAAGAATAGGTCAATTGAAGAAGGCATTCGAACTATGCTCCTTGTTCAAGATCTATCAAAGTTCTTATGGGGAGAAGCGACAATGATAGCCGAGTGTGTATCACCTCTAAACCTTTGGAAGTCCAACCTATATTAATGTTCCAAAAGACATCTACTATATTCTCAAGTATGAAAGAGGACCTCTCAAGACAAGGTTTGTCAAAGAACAAAGGTATGCTTTAAAACATTGATTTCTTTTGTTTATTCATTTGACAATCTATTACTAACATTGTTGTGTCTAGCTATATTGAATCATAGTGATTCTTGTTTTGGGTGATTCTTCACTTGATAAATCTACCCACCCCCACTCATATTCTTAACTCATTTTGTAGAACTGTAGACAGGTTCTGGAAAACCCTAACCTAAGGGTATGCTAATGTGAATGACTGAAACCCTAAACTGCTTAGGGTTATTGAGATATGTTGTTTGAAGTTTTTATTGATGATGTCATGTTTGAGATTTTGGTATGATCAGGAAAACCTAACTTAGGGTTGAATGATAAAGTCCAAAATTCTGAACCTTTGAAGTTTTGGTAATTTTTGGGTTTGCTATGTTCCTATGTTGAAACTTTGACTCATTAGGGTTTGGTGGAACATGTAAGCAAGACCCTTATAATGTCTTAGAAGGGATTTCCATGGTATTTGTGTGTTTGTTTGATCAAACCCTAGTCTAATCAAGTTTGTTATATGTATATTGATATTTGTGAAGTTGGGTTTGACTAACACACGATATGAAATGTCTTTGCATGATGATGAAACCCTAGGAATATATAGATATGTCCTTTTAGTCAAAACCCTAGCTTGGTCTAGGTTAGATGTATTAATGTTGTCGGACATATGATATGCTTATGAATGATTATGAATTCCTAGATATGTGTGTTGACCTGGTTTATGATGGTCATAAGTCTTAAGATTTAATATAAGTCCTTGTTTGAGATTCTAGGATGATGATATCTGGAAATATAGGGTTTTGTAGCTAAATTTTAGTAGGAAATAAATTCTCTAATATGTGTGATATAACAATCTGAGATCTATTTAATGATTGTTGAGATTGTGAAAATGGAATTTTAGGGTTTTGGAGTTGAACCTTAGTAGAAGTAAAAATCTCTGATGTATGATGACAATATGATAATTTGAGATTTGTGTAAGATTGTTGAAATCTGAGTTTTGGTTGGGATTGATGGTTGATCAGAAATCTAGGGTTTGCAACTAACCCTAGTAGAAGTTGGTCATGTTAATGGCTAAGCTGTGATTGGTTTTGATCGACTCTTTTGAATGAAATCTAGGATTTGTATGAAACCCTAGTGAGAAGTCTAACATATGAATTTTGAAAAGTTGTTAGATGCTTTGTAGATCTATATTTGTTTGAATTGTTCCTAGGGTTTGCTATATGTTGAGGCAAGGTATGTCATACCTTTGGAAGAAACATTAAAACCATAGATGGAATGAAAGTTGTTATGATGTAGTCTAGGGTTTATGACAAAGTCCCTAGCAAGATGTTGAAGAGTATATGTCTCTTGTTTATAATTAAGTCTAGGTATCTGATATGTATAAAGTTGAAATGCTTCCGTGATTTTGATATGGCTAACTTCATGCTTCTATAGTTTTGGTTGTAGTTGCTATCTAAGTTGCGTAGGGACACAATCTTCAATATTGTAATGATGCTCGTTGATGTGATAAGCATGATGAGCATAACGATAACTCTGATGAAATGGTTGGAAGCCACGAAATATTCTCCGATGACGAAAATAAGAAGTTGATCTCCTTAAGGAAGCCTGAATAGAAGAGATCTCCCTAAGATTAAGAGGGAGTCCGGAAGAAGAGATGCTTCTTGGTTGAGAGGGAGGCCATAGCTTGGTTTTGATTAAAGAATTTCGAAGGATATGTTGCTGCATGAGAAGTAGGAAAGGAAAGTATATGATTAAGGAATATTTTGTCAAAGATTCGGTTGATATTCCTACCGAGTTGAGAAGCAACATCTAGAACGACCTTGAAGGTTTGTATTTGATTATATACATATGAAAGTATGTTGTTGCTTGGGGTTGTGATTGTACTAGTGAATCTATCGAAGATGTTGATAGCATACTGGTTACTAATCAATTTGATTGGGAGAGATTGGTTATTCTTGATCTGCTGGATCTAGGAGAGTTGAGGCCTTGTGAGTGAAGCATTGCCTGAGAGGACATCTGGTCAGCACTTTGTGTTGATGTCTCAAAGTTGGAAAGGTGGTGTTGGTTATTGAGCATTGTTTTGGATACACACCTGGATCTTTGGGTTGGTGGTTAGCAAGTAAGCCTGATGATACCTAGAGGGGTTGAACGTTTGAGTCCACCTTATTCCCACTTGGATAGATTTTCCTAGTCAAGAATCTATTCCAAGGCATTGCGGTGCCTAAATTGTTGAGAGACCATTGGATAGATTGCCCTAGTCAAGAATCTAGTCCGTGGCATTGCGATGCCTAAATTGTTGAGAGACTAATGGATAGATTGCCCTGGTTAGGGATCTAGTCCATGGCATTGTGGTGCCTAAAGTTCTTCATAGTTAACATAGTTTGAGATCTTCCATTGCATTTGTACATTATGAATACCTCCCTAGCTAAGAGGGAGTATTGGAAAATGTAACTATGTCCAGTCTTCATTAATATACTTGAGTCATCATGTAATGTACTTATCAAAAGAATAAAGAAAAGAATTATTATTATTATTATTGTAACTTATTAAAGCATGGGTTTCATGCTTGGGTCACCATGTTTTAGGTCAAAGTCCCCATTAAGGACTTCTACGATTTATTCTGAGTCAATTTTTTTGAGTCATTGTACTTTTAAAGAGACCCTTCTTGGGCTTTTGAATCATGTAAAAAGGTTTGGTATTGACTCAAATATGATTTATGTATCCTCCACATCAAGTTGACCTAAGAGAGATCAAGTCGGCCTAAGGACCTTTTTTTGACCCACAAGAAGCCTATAAATACAAGCTAGTCAAAGACATTTGGAGCATTACATCTCAAGCTAGTTCGATATCTCAAGAGTAGCTGGAGAAGTGCGAAGTCTGTTGCCGAGAAGCCGAAGGAAGTGCGAGTTTGGGGAAGTCTAAGAAGAGAAAGAAAATCGAACGTTTGGTACCTCTCTCTATTTGTTTCGCGCTCTGGATTAGGAGATTGAAGTCTTCCAAGTTTTGTTGTCGCCAGAAGGTATTGCCTAGTCGAAGTTGCTGGAAGGGGTCGAAGATATGGGAGGTTGACTTGGTGTGGAGGGAAGGTTTGGTCTTTGTCTACTACTATTGAAAGGAAGAATTATCTTGATTGGGTTTTCCCCTCGAGGGGGTTTTTCCCTGGCATAGTGCCTATATCTTGTGTCTTTTGTTTTGTAATCTTCATACACACATAATATGTTAATTTCTTGATGAAAGATAAGATAATAAAGAAGTAAAAGAAGCCAATACACTCACAAGTAATTATCGATAAAGGAGAATCAAACCCTAATATAACTACTTTGATTTTCCAACACCCCTTTGCACCATGATTTTATCATTTCGGCCTCATTAGGGAGGTTTATTTTGTATTTTTGAGCTATTTGGTGGGCTTGTCACCAATTAGGGTGTTATTTTGCACACTAGAGTAATTTTTACGCGTTTGTTAGGAAAATTTAACCAATTCGAATTGTTAGAGGCTCATATAAATACAAGTGAGACTTCATTTGTAATATCATCACTTGACTTGGACTAGATTTCTCTCTAAAAGAGAATTTCACACATTTTCTTGGTTGTCTATTGGAGATTGCTTGATGCATTTCAATATCTTCGGAGCTGAAATTTTCGTTCTCTCTTGGAGCCATCCTCTTGATCTTGGACTTGGATATATCTCTTATTATTTTGTAAGTAAATTTTACTAAGGAATTTTTGTTTATGCAATAATGTCTAATGTGTGGAAATTATGCTACTAGCTCTTGTTCTTTCATGCCCTAATTATTGAATATCATTGTAAAAGAATGTTAGAATGCAAATTTGTGCATGTCACTCATTGATAACAAGTAGATGAATGTTCCTAGTGGAGTAGAATTTGCTTTCTTTCCATGAAAGGCCATAAATCTTTGATGAGTAAATGTTAGAGAGTGCTTGCTAGGGCATCTTCTACCCTCCTTGAAGACGATTTTGGCTGGATTTCGAATCATATAGACTCCATAGCCTAAGAACAAGCACTGATCCGAGAAAATTTGGTGATCAACCCCCTTTTCGGCTTCCTTTTTCTCCTCCCAAAAATTACGGCCTCTCACCTAGACATCCTTGCTAAGGCATCATGTGAATTTCTCTAGAGGGATGTTTTTACACTTCCACTTGGACAAACATCTACGTTGTTGTCTCGTCTAGAGGTTCACCAAGTTCCACGCTTTTTCAACGATTCATTTGTGAGAAAATCTAAGCCCTAGCCCAAATTTTGGAAGTCAACCTTTCACGTCATAGTGAGAGGTTTGTTGAAGATTACATTCAATCAAGGCTTGATAAATTTTAACCCTTTCTTTGTCCTAGCTTGACTTAGGGTCCTCCTTGGAGGTGTCTCTTTCATGGTAAATATTAAAACCCTAAGCCTAGTCAGGGCACCCCTAGGTCTCTCTTGTCATCCCAATCATCATATGATCTTTATCACACAAAACCTTAAGAGAGGTCCCTTTTTAAGGAAGCCTAGATCTAGGTGTACCTCTTTTATTGAACACCTTTTCACTTAGTTTTAAAACTCCTAGCCAAAAGCCTCTCTTGGAGAGCCCTTCTCTTGCTTTTGAAGCAAGCCAACCATTATCTGAGCCTCTGCTTTGAATGGGCTTTGGAAATCACATTGTATATTGTTATTGACCTTATCTTTCGAGTGATTTCCTTCATATTGGGACTCCTCCCATCGGTGAAAGTCCGTAAAGAGCAGGGGATATTCACTCAGGTGACAGTGGGTCCTTGTCCCATTGTTTTCACTTGCTATAGTAGAAGTCCCTTTGGAGCCCCTCCTAGGACCCCTGCTAGATGGTGCGGTAACATTGCCTATGAAGATTTTCTCCTTGGAGTTCATAAGGTAGAGTTTAAATGTGGACCAAATACACTTTGTTCCTAGGCATAAAGAATATACTTTCAAGCTTGAGAAGGCAATGGGACCCTTCATTGTCAATACCAGACAAGCTCTGCAGCAAATAGAAAAATGTTGAAGCATATGAATTTTGGAAAGGGAGAAATGTGGCGATATGATCCTCACCATGTTCTTTTTATAGAAGGTTGAAAGATGGCTCAGGGCCCTATATGCATGAAAGTAGACCAGATGGAGAATTTGCAAATCGTGATATTTCGGTTGGTGATTAGTTGTTGCAAGATCAACCTTCAAGTGAAACCACAGGATAGCAAGAAATTACTATTGAAACCCCTTTGTTGAAGGAGAAGAGATTAAAGAGGTAAGCTCTAGAACAATATGATATTGAAATGGAAGAGAAACAACTAGAGAAGAGGTCTAGAATTCAAGAAGAGTTTGAAATAGAAGATCTAGAAGTTAGATTGAGAGAGATACCTACAAAACAACCTGGTTTTATCATGCAATTGGAGAATCCTGAATAGCCAATTCCTCTTCTAACTTCTACTGAATTAGTAGAACAACCTATTGGAAAGGTTCCATCTCAAATAGAAGCTCTATAAGAAAAATACTAGCAAATAAGGGAGAGGATCAGAAGAGAATGAAAAGATATGGCAACTCAATTATCAATGCAATCCGTCTGGGACTATCAAACAAGGTTTCCCTTAGCGATGGAACTGGAAAGGAATCAATTGAAATTGCCACTTGTTCATCCTATTACTCAGTCTATTCCAGTGGGTCTGAATTTCAAAGCTATGAAATTGTCCATTAACATAAGTGAAATCCCTCTACTAGATAAAATCAATTTGCATAAGCATGTCAAAGAAATGATTTATAGAGATCTCAACAAAAGTGCCCGAACTATAACCAAAACAGAGAAGTTACTTCAAAAAACTATTAATTAGTTAAAACAATAGAAGACAAATTCTAGGGAAAAACAAATCCAGCGAGAAGAATATAAGAAGCTTATAGTCAAACTTGGAATTGATCCAGCAGATGGAAAGGCAATGAAAGTTTTTTGTAGAATATAGAGACAAAGGTGCAATCCTTGAGGAAAAAATTGAAAATGCGAGGTTCTGAACATGTACAAACAATAGAACTCTTCGAAGTAGAAAAAGAGAAAGAAAAGTTGTTGGAAGAGCTCATACAAAGGAATAATGAGATCACCAAATTACAAGAGAATATTCAACATTTGGAGTTGTCTCTCAAAAATCATGTGTGTTACTTTTGTGAAAATTTCAATCTATCACAATAACTGGAAATTATTTTCGTAATTGTTAATTTATTAAAAAATTTATTTGCAGGTTGCTACGACAAATACCAAATAATTCACACTGTGATTTTCACAAACAAACTGCAGAAGAAAAATAGTACTGGAATCTGAGAAAATCTAGCGACACTCGCAAAAATATGACACTGTTATTTTTGGACAAATGTCCCCGGAAAAACCTAACTTGGGAAAATCAGTGCAATAACTGAGGGTTTTGTTATTATGCTGTAGTGAAATCTGAGTACAATCTATGGATGCCCAACAAGCAATCCAAACAACATGAAAATTTGGCCAAAATTATCTTAATGGAATTTCCCTTCCTCCACAAACAATCCCGGCACAACTTTACCTCAAAAAACTCATCCTCTTGGACACTGTGTTAACTTCTATGGGGTGCTTGCGCAAAGCCTTGGACGTCTAGCCCGAAACTGCCTCTGATGAAGTCATTTTGCTTGTCTCCATTGAGGAAACTGATTCTCCAGCCGTCTAGAAGAATTTCCCGCGTTGAATTGAATTTTTATCCAACCAAATCAAATTTCTCTTCTGAAGTAACTATGCAGTCCTCTACGCTGCCTCATTGGGAATAACTCGGCCTCTTGTTATTGCCTCTTCGAATCTAGAAAACTTCCTCTAGATCACTGTCTCTGCCCCTCATTGGCTCTGATTCCTCACTGAAGCTTGAACTCTCTGATAACTAACTACTGCTACTCTGGAAAATTGAATTCTCCAAGTGTCTCTGGTGTATCTTCTAAGTGCCCATCAACTTCTTATAATCCTCTATTGGAGCATCAACGACTAAGATTAAAAATTAATCAGGGGCTAGGATCATCTTGAAGTCTATCATGTGAGTTTCTAGACTATTCCTACCTTGAATTAATTAATTCTGATTAATTAACTAGTTTTACTCAATGTTTTTAAAACCGGAACCGGTGATCGGACCGGTCCACCTAATGAACCGGTTTACCGACCGGAACCGGTCTAACCGGGACTGGTTTGGTCTAAATGAACCGGTTTTAAAAAAATACATTAAATAATTA